>JAHPZR010018023.1:40000-45000 GCA_019787425.1 Platygyra sinensis | reverse complement strand
ATCAAGAGTTAGAAATTATTTATTTGCTATTGAAGTGTTTTCGCTGATGCGGAACAGACGATATAAATACCCTCCATGCAGGCCAAGCGATAAAATACACTTCTGCTTACATGACCCCGGGTTAGTCAAATGTTTGCAAGCCTTTACCTGAAAAAGGTAGCCAAACTAGGTCAGCCCTTCTTGCCAGATAACCTCTATCGAAACCGGCTGGGAGGCATGAAATTTCTACATTTTTTTCATCTTTCACTGGGCCAAAAGCTAATCCGGATTAATCCAGATCACGGAGAAGCGTTTACTTTGAACACTCTACGGTGATTTTACCCAGGCTAAAATTATTATGACAATCTGAAGTATCTGATGTTGACACCAAAAGCACGCTACAGGAAAAGAGCTTAGTCATGGCAATGTTTGTAATTTAATTTTGCGGCGATATAAATTAACTTAAAAATCGTGACAAAAATGTCGGCCTTTTAAGACAAATCCAGCTAATCATGACCAACTACTATTTCGGTAGTGCACATGCCAGCAATAAAGTGAAAAGGAATAAAAGGCCACTAAAAACACTACAGAACTGTGACCTTTGCCTTGAATAAGGAGCTTTTTGAAGTTGCGTCGTACATATATGCGGCTTGACGAAAGCAGTGTCTGTTTTCAATGACCGTGATTCATCATGAGTTAAGTTGATAACCTTATTTACACACAGTAAAAATTCCTTCAGCACAACAACACATAACTATTGAGTCTTACGGTATATTTTTTCCCACAAGGGTATTGTTCACACGTCGCACGTGTTTATTGTTTCCGACGACTCTGTCTGTCCTCAGACATTTACAAGTGTAGCGACATAGATTGTTATCCAATTTCTTGAGTGATCAAACTGTACTTGCTGTGGAACACTGTACCACTGTTACCTTTGCGCGGCCAAAAGGGGTTCTAAAGAAAGTGTCCTAGTAAGACATTTCGAGAAGAAGCACTGGATCCACAGCCAGTGAGGGTTTCTTATACGGGTAGGAAAGTACTCTCGATTATAATGCATCAAATATTTTCGCTCGCGCGCGATTGGTCTAAACACGTCACGTGACCGAATATTCCCCAGCCAAAACTGCGGAATACCCGAGATTAGTATAAATTTACCATAGTCTATTGGGAATCCATGAATTTGATTGGCTATATTACCGTCGACTATCTGCTGATGGTCAACAGTTACGCATCAATGCACATCGCGCATCACGTTTGAACCTGATATAAAATGATATAACAGTTCTTTTCTACGCCTAACTTGACATTTGTTTTCTTTTTATGCAATGAGACTACGGTAAATTTATACTAAAACAATTAGACTACTCGCCCTCGTTTTCTACAAGCGATAGTCAACTCGGCTGCGCCTCGTTGACTATCTGCTCGTAGAAAACTCGGGCTCGTAGTCTAATTGCGTTCGTAGAACGCAGTCATAATGCGGTCTTGAGTCGAGTTTTACGGGAGTGACGTCATGGTAAGTTGCATCGAAGTTGCGCACCGATTTGGCCACCCCGCAGCAGGGGCGAAATGAAATTATATCATCGCCAACCATGTGCTGTGCATTTCTTTGGAGTGCGGGTCTTTGAATTGTGAACATTTACCGTCAAAAATCCTTTTTGTTCACTGTAAATTCTTCTCGGAACAGAAATGCTGTATAATTTTATATTTGTTTGAAAGGTCATTGAAATGACCATTTCTAGATATTTTTCCGTCGGGGTAAATAAAAGTTTCGGATTACAAAATCACTCTGAACCCACGCGTTGAAAAAAAAATGTCTTTAAAAAATGACTTAAAAGCGATATATCACTTTCGCCTTAAATCGACAGAAGTAAAATCTATTCTTTAACAATCCAGCTTCATCATGTGGAAATTTCACCAAAATCGAACAAGACAAGTTTTACTTACTAAGAATTTGTAAGTGCTTGTCAAGTGCTTGAGTAAACACAGGGAGCCGCTGTCGCCCATAGCAAGTGAAAGACCTGAACACGAAGCAACGTTTTGGTCCGAGAAAAAAGAAATTGAATGGGAACATCTTTGTCGAACTTTTCTTAAGTGATTTAGACGAGAAAATGACCTCGGCGAGCTAGAAAAGAGAACGAAATAAAAACAGAGCGGCTCCGTGCGAAGCCGATAATTTATTCAATTTGTCAGGCCGGATGTAATGCCAATTTTCTGTCACGCTTTTTAAGTCACCATGACTTTAATACTGGTAGGCAGGAGGGATGGATGGCAAAAAAGACACCTTTACACGAACGCACTCATAATCTATGATTACTGCTAGTTGTTAATTAGTATATACCACACGAGTGAATGGTACTTTTCACGCGCGCTGATTGGATAGCTCGGAGGTGATAAGCTAAGTACTATTCACCTCCGAGCAGCCGAAGAAAAACAAAATGGCTTTTGTTGGTACGTTATCACAAATAAAGTTACTCTTTTGGCCGCTAATTATTCAGCTTGCGTGGTATATACTAAAACAATTATTCACTTCATCAGTGTCGGTGAAAGTGGTGGATATTTACCTCCACTTCGGTGAGTAATTGTTAAATATTCTCCAATTTTTAAAACTGCGCGGGTTGCGAAAAAGATTTGAAGGATAATAAACACAAAAGCCTCCATTTGGGGGGAAATTATGCTAGGATATTTGTCCTTGAACATTATCTCTTCCTCCAAGCTCACAGTTTTCCACGAGCTACGCTCTCGGAAAACTGTTCGCTTCTTGAACAGATAATGTCTGCGGACAAATATAGCATATTTTCGCGCCAAATGGAGGCTATTGTTTATATGTAGAGCGGTGTTAAATCTTAGTTTTAAATCTCGCTGTGTTTTATTACAAACTTGAGCTACAAAAAAAACAGATTAATTTATTTAGGACATTTTTCTCTTTGTTTGTTTGCCTGTCTGAGGATCAAAATTAGGGGAATGACAATGCTGGATCTGTTGTATCGGTAAGCGAGACCATACTGTTAACATGATAAAAAAGATTTATACTGCCTGAAATAATCAATGGCACCAACTCAGTAACAGGATTACTTTAAGTGTTCCAAGGCCCCTTGTAATCCCTGTGGCGATCTATTAACGTAATTTTTCCAACGCCGGTTAATTGATTGTAATTTATGTGTCACGAATTCATTTATTTCTTCATCTTTTGTAAAATTGTTTTTTATCATTGTCTCTATTTTTTTTCAGGAAACTATTAAAATGGATTTTGTTTTGCAATAGGAACGTGTGAGTACAGAAACTGTTAAAATCAACATTGTCGGATATTGAGTCATTTGTCTGGATGCCAGTAATCCATACATCTTACGACTGTAGAAATAAATTTACTGAAATAAAAAGGACACGTTGTTGTTTTGCGTAAATATGCTCGGCCTACCTCATTTTGATAAAAAGTTCACGTTACTTTGTTTATACCTGGATGTAATAACTAATCTCAGATATCGGATGTATATCTATTTCGGGAAATCAAGCGATCCATTTATTTTATGTCAAGTTGCAGTCACCATAACATTTACCGCAAACTGAAATAAAAATGTTTTTCGCACTTCAGTTCGGTCGATATTAGCCTGGTTTCTTTTGCCTCGAACCCATATGATAATATCATTCTCTTATTCAATACTGAATTACAATAGACTTCTCAGTTAAGCTTGGGCGGTTTGTTTTTCATTGTAGACCACGTAATATTCTCCGGAAAATTTCTCTTTTATACATCTTAAAATTATTCATTCATATTCATGCGACTATTTAAAAGTTTGAAAGCAAGAATTCTCAAGACTATCATCACGTGGTCTACAATGGGAAAACAAACCGCCCTAGCTAAAGAGGTCTATTACAGAAAGCTAATGGGCTAATCTTCCGCAAACAGGTAAACTGAATGGCTTCTACACGGTGGTTCACTATCATTTTATAAAACCAGAGAGCGGCTTTGATTCATGAACAGACCAATATCACGGTCACCGGTAACGTACTTATGAGGCGACGTGTATGACAAGCCAAGAACGTTTACAAGGTCCCTGTGTGGAAACTTGAAGATTAAGAAGTGCTTGTATCGATGTCTTCTGCTACGTCGCGTGCTCAACTCTCAAGCACCCACGTGTACACGGGCCTCACATTTAAAAAAAAAAAAAAAAAAAAAAACACGAGCAATCCACCTGTGTGACTTGAATGATGAAGGTAAACATCGAAATGGGTATTAAGAAGCCAATAATACCTATAGGTCGCAAATAATATTTTGCTCTACTCCTGTGCTAACTGAAATATGAAACTGATCATCTATAAGTGCTGTACTCAAACTGCAATTGTGTGTGTGGCTTCTGTAGCCAAAGAAAACAGTCTGAGTTACTTGTAGCATAGATCATTGATTCAGTGAAAGGATCTCTACAGCCGTTGTCGAACCCTCCTCTTTTCAAACCTTCCGATAACTCGATCACTGTGCCAGACTTAAGTGATAAATATTGCGACCAATGTCGTCAGGCTGGTTGAAAGAGTTGGTGATCGATCTTTATGACGGCTCTAGATAATGAAAGATGTATCTTCTAAGCAATTAAAATAAATGGCTCCTCGAGTGGCAGTTTGGAGTCAATTTGCCTACTGTCTGTGAGTGCTTTATTTATGACACGGATAATTAAGCACTCAAGCACGATTGTTAGTAGTTGTGTAAACAAACTCAAATTAAACGCAAAGAAACCGATCAAGTTTACAGTGTAAACCGATTAGCACCTTTTTAAAAGATAATCAATCTTTTGCGACGCAAGGGTGGCCCACTGCCGCTTTGAAAACCTAATGTTAAACATAATGAAGTTGAGAAAACAATTACCGCTGTTGAACCAAGATTTAACTTTCACAAACCTCTGTTGGCAACATTATATTATGCGTATTGCTTGACAAATTTAAAGCTCTTTGTTTTTCAGTATTGTCCAAATGAATTGACAAAGTACTTAGCGATACAAAGGTTTACTAAAGCATTTACCGCGCTAGACATA
>JAHPZR010018023.1:15000-27500 GCA_019787425.1 Platygyra sinensis | reverse complement strand
CGTCAGGTTCGTTTCCTTTCTAACTGAGGCTAGAAATATGTGGCAGGCATATTTCTTCGACTTTTTAAGCAAAACTTTCGGCAAGAGAGAACAGTTTATTATTGTTTTGAAGGAAAATAACGGATAGCCTTCTGTCGTCGAATGGCGGATTTTACACATTGGCAAAACTGGTGTTGTTTCGACTTTTGGTCCTTGTTGTTCGCGATTTAGTGATAACACTAAGTGAAATAGCCTATAATGTTAACAATAACCTGGATGAAGTATTGCTGGCCATAGTTTTCACTGTGAACAACGGGAACATATTTAACAGAAGCCGTTTAGTTCTGAAAGTCGTTGTCAGTGAACACACAGCTGAAGCTCAGTGTCCACGTGCGTGTGGTGGAAACAACAAGATGAATCATGTACTCAAAGTTAGTATCCTATTTCCATATCTCTTGTCGAATACTGTTTCTCTGTAAGAAATAATTGATGTTGCGAGTTAGAAAATTGATTGTAAATAAGTTTTGTGGGGATATCAGATTTCTCCGAAAAGATCAACAATGGGGTGAAGTAGATCTATGGGCGACGACCAATTCTTCGACCAGTCGCCTCTTATAACTCTCCTTCAGTCATCAAATGGTTAATTGTTAATTCCTCTGTATTGCCTTGACTGCAATGCTGGCCTGGAGATCAACCTCTTTGGGCACTTGTTTAGTTAGGGTTAGCTCTCAATGGAATAGTAATATCCTTACCCACCCACTGTGACCCCGGAAGTGGGGCACTCCCTTATATGAGCTATTAAACAAATTGACGTCAGTTTTTCATGTGTCTGTCCTGTTATTGATCATGAATTTCGTCATAACATTGTCAAAGTACTAGTAGCTGTGGATCCACGAGGCGATGGCCAAGTGGATCTACAGACTTTCAATTGACGATGTTATGATGAAATTCATTGTCTATAACGAAAGAAATCCTTCGTGCCATATCTTCCCCTCGCGTTTCCTCATCGTTTTGTTCGTTCGGATTTTTGCCAAGAGCCTGCTTGTGTGGTTGCTGTCTTCACCTTCAGAGACAGGGCAGGGGGTAATTAGGACAGATGCATGAAAAACTGATGTCACTTTAGTTTTTTTACTCTCAAATTGTCCGCTCTCGCTCGTTGCCGCATCACATAAATTATAAATTCATGTGTCTGTCTGCTTGTTAGACTGTTCACAGTCCCCTATTTTTCTGTGTGACCATATCGTAGATCATTCAGTTCAACTGGGCCGCCATCTCGGTCTCTTGATGCGAGCGAAACTGGGAAGAAAACAAAATGCCCTTGGGTAGGGGTGGTGGGGTTAATAGCGTGGGGTGAGGGGGCAGAAAAAATAGAGAGACTGTAACAGCTTCACTCTGTCTCGCGTTCACGGAGTTAGTTGCTCCAGCAACGGCAACACCTGATTGGTCGAGGAACAACAGAGTTCATCAGAGCGCAGCAGAGCGATGACAACTCGAGTGACAGAAAGTGGCATTCATCACTTCGCGGGCTTAGGCCAAAATGGCATCGATATTGGAAGAATTTTCTGGAGACTGTTTTGATTTTGATCGTCTGTCTGCTTCTAGTCTTGGAGGATTGGTGTTAAAGCGCGAGCAAAAAAGAGGCTGTCTCTCGTTGGCGAGAAGATTTTCCATCTTGTGGATCCATTTTAACACCGTGATGTATATTTTTCGAAAGAATTGCTAGGCGAATTTTGCCAACTCCAGCCCATTCAGAGATCTTAAATAGATTTCCGGTCGAAATGTGCTTTTTGTTTCAGCTGTAATCACCGACGCCACAAACACAGCACGCATCTGAACCTGCGGGCTTTGTCGCTTTTTTTGCAATCAGGGAAGAGATTTTTCCTCCTGCATTAATTCAACTCAACTTAGTAACTGCATTGAATCGATTTCGTGAAGCAATGCTAACTTGAAGACCCTTAATCAAAATGTCTCGAAACTGTACAGCAACACGTAATCGATATCATATTTCCCTGATTTGACAGACTTTTTCTCCAGGGAAGAGATTGTTAATTGATTTGATCAATGGAGGTGTCAAAATTAGGCCAAGCCCCTTGAACACGAGACAGAGTGAAGCTGTTACAGTCTCCCTATTTTTTCCGCTGGCCGTGCCCTCCACCACCTCTACCCACGGGCATTTTGTACTCTCCCCAGTTTTGCTCCGATTAAGGGACCAAGATCCACATCTACGATCGCATGGAAAAATGGGGGACTATGAACAGTCTATCCGCTTGTTGATGATGAAAATTAGCCAATGAGCGCACAAGAATTTGTGCTGTTATTGTAAAAATAGGTATTTTCTGGCCCAAAGGGTTCAGGTTTTCAGCACTTTTGGTCATAAATAGGGTATGGATTCGGCCCTTTTGGTCTTAAAGAGGGTATGGGTTTTGTACTCGTCTTGAATTGGGTATGTTACCTAGAAGCTACTTTTTCATCATTATTGATAAGGCCATAATTTAAAGGCCTTCAAAACTTGAGTTTAGGGTAGCAGTGTTAGCTACAACAGTCATAAAGAGGGTATTAAGGTGACCGAACACAATTTTCGCGCTCGCTCATGCCAACGCAATTCAGCGCGCGCACAAGTATTGCATAAAAACAAGCATGGCATTACAATACAAGGATCATTTTATTTGCTCAATGTCCGTGCTGTCTGTACTATTTTTCTTCACAAATGAACACTGTATTGATGGTTTTACTCTTTTATTACAGAGGTATGTTAGAAAAAGTAACCATGCAAAGAAACCAGCAATTCTCAGCTTTTGTTTGTTACCGAAGGAACCCAGTTAAATGCAGCGCCTGCATAGTAAGTCGAAAAAATTGTGATTGAGTGAAAAATTGACTTTCGGAGATACGCCTATTTCTCGAGAACCACTCATTAGAATTTCACAAAATTTAGAGCGAAAATACTTTAGGAAATAAGTAACTGGAGGATTCAAAAATATTAAAATTTAAGAAAGGAAATTCAAGATATGCTAGTGAACCTTCAATGAGGGATAATTAAAGATCTGTTTGTTAAATTATTATTAAAATAGCGCTAACATGTGAGTATTGTTACAAGCTAGTTGTTGCATGCAAATTATAAAGAAAATCTAATGACTAGATTTTCTGCAAATAAACAAAATTGATTTTAAACACCTGTTTATAATTAATCATGTTGCCATGGCAATGGCACATACGACAGTTTAATTATCAAAAAGTTGAAGTTTGTCTTGTTAACTTTCTTGCTGCCATTTTTGGCGACCAAAGGATCAAGGGTTTTAGAAGCAAAGGTAAATGAAACAGTGGTATCAAAAACTGTGTTCAGCCACCTTAAATTTTTGGTCTGGTCATAAATTAAATAGGGTAATGTTCTATACCAAATTAACTCGATAAGAGATTTCATGGGAACACAGAACTGGTGATTGTTTTTACATTTTTTTTTTGTTCTTTCAAAGATTTGTTTTTCAACACCTTAATCTTCTATTTAACAATTAGATTATGAGCATGAGATTTCTATGAGGTGATCAACTATCACCTCATAAAAATCTAGAGCAAATAATCTAATTGTTATAGTAGAATTCTCACTAAAATGTATTTAATAAATAACGGTTTCCAATTATTAACCTTTGTGCCTTAAAAATATCGCTCGGATTGAATTGGCATTTAGAATTTAAGTTGTATATGGGCGTGCACTATTTTTTTCAATAGTGTCAACTTTTTTAAAGTTAAGAAACTGTAAATGTCCTTCATTAAGTCTTCTCAGAAATTTAATTATCCATTTTCATCAAAATTTCCCTCCAAAACTTTGGCAAAATGATAAAACGTCACCACTTCATAGACTAGTTCCAGCCACTACACACTAATGGCTGATAGTGTGCAATGGCTCAGGCAATCAGATTAAAGCATTAATGCAGTTAGTATACCTAATAGTGAGACTATTTAAAATAAGAATGAAAGAAAGGCAGTCATTTTTGCATACAGTGTGGGGTCTTAATCTGATGTAAATTGTAACAAGTCCTTGTCGACAATTTGCCATTGTTTATATGTGCAGTATGTAGGACCATTATCAATTTCTGAAGCACCAAAGAAGATAAGCTTTAGTATTATTAATTAACTAAAAACAGGGGAGGGAAAAAACAACAGCAAAAAATAGATAATGTCCAAACTCAGTCATGTTAGTAGTGCTAATTAGTGCACTCTAGTGAGTACAGCAAATAGACAGTGATACAATTATTGCCTATAGAGCTATAAGCCTACCAGGTTTCAATGATCTCTGCTGCATATTGGTTTCAACTTGATATAATATGGGGTTGAGTATATGACATCTTCAGTCAGGTTATTTGCATATTTTACACATTTTTCAAACTTGAATACATTTTATCTTTTGAACTGATGCAGATATTTGCAAAAGGTGAACAGCAATTTTAATCTGTTGTGGAATTCAATGTGAAACATCTAAAAATTCTGACTCATAGAAGGGGTAGAAATTTAGTCTTACAATAGAATCATGTAATTGAGCATTGAGTTGAATTTATACTGTTGGGAAAATTTTACTGTAAGGTGTCGAAGAGGGTATCAGTTTTAGAGGAAAATTAAGTGTGTATATTGAATTGACAGAGGTTGTCTTTGCTTATTTTGGGGTCAGAGTGGTCGTTGCCAAAAGCAAAACTGGGAATATCCTCACTGATCTGTGTTAAGATGTATTTAAGTTTTAATACACGACCCCACCAGCTCTGCTGAATACTTTATCGTGTTTAAATAAAGTCTTCAGTTCAATGTCTCTGACATTAATGAAGGTCAATTCAAGCAGTTTAACTGATACCAGAATCTAGTAATTTACAGCTCAATTTCTACCTCTGCTTTTAATTAATTTGTTTAAACCAGTTCATCCTTTTTAGACCAATTTAATTTCATAAAAGTGGAAAGAGGAATCTGAGAGCAATGATAAATTAGACCAACATATATTAGGAAATTTGCAATGATTGCTTTCATGGCCACGTGGAGATGAAGTGGACCAAAAAGTCAGAGATCTGAAGTCTGAATCTAGGTCTCTCTGTACTGACAAATGAAAAAAAGATTGTATTGTAGTATCATTGGGAGTATTATGGTAAATTATGTTGGGGGATGATATGGAATCCTGGAATCTGTGCTGTTGTAGGGAAGGAATAGGGACTGCCAGGGGGTGGGTGGTCTGCTTGCAATATTCTTTTTAAAGTGAAGACAAACTGGCTTGTACATCGTATCTTGTTTACTGTGGTTGGTATATATAAGGAAATACAAACAAGATAAATAGTTAGAGAGGCACTTAGTTTCTCTTAATCCCTTTTTTTCTGAATTTCTTTCTATTACACTTAAGATAACATTTTACACTGGACTTTTCCTCTGAAACCCTTATTAACAAAAATACCTTTTTCTAACCAAAATTATTCTTTTTACAATAACTGCAGAAACTCTCATGCACTCATTATGGCTAATTTTCATTGCCAATAAGCAGACAGATACATGAATCATACCATTGATTTTAATTAGGGCATCAACAAGGGAGAGCAGACAATTTGTTATTGTAAAAAAACAAATTGACATTTTGAGTTTTTCATGTGTCCAGTTATTGACATTGAATTTTGTCATCAGTTGTTGATGCAGATCCACAGCTACTTTGACAACATTCTGACAAAATTAATAGTCAATAACACCAATAACAGGACAGATGGATGAAAAACTGATAAATATCTGGTTGTTTGTCTTTTGTGACTGATGGGGTCATTGAACTGATAACATAACTTGTAAATACTTTTGTTTGTCTTTCTTAGGTGGTTACATGCTGGCATATACACTCCCACACTGGCATGCAATGCTATGATTTGGTTGATGCAACCCGCTTTTCTCATCTTTAACATACATTTTAAGAGTATCAGTGGATCTGTCCAAATGTGATTTCTCTACTGATAATGGTATTTATTGCAATAAAGATATGAAGCCACTCTTGTGTGATAATCATTTCTTCCTTGACAGTAATGCGCCTATCAATGTCAAACTGGCAGGGGACAGGCAGAGCATAGGGCGGGGATTGGACATTTTCAAAAAAATTGCTGTTAAATTCCCTACCCCCAGGCAAAAATGTGAGGTCAAATATGACTGAAATTCCCCACCTAGGGAAATGATTTGTGGTCAAAGGTTTGCAAAAATTCAAATATCCCTACCCCGGGATAGCAAGATAATTCAAATGCCCTACCCCCGGGCCAAAGCGATCAATCAAATCCCTGCCCTATGCCCTGCCTTCCCCCACACCCCACACCCCCTCCCCCCCCCCCTCACTTTTTCCTTGAACAAATTTATTTTCCCAATGAGCAGTGTCTGAGATCAGCAATTATTAATGGATTATTTATTTTCTTTTCCTTTTTGGGGGGACCTTTTGAGAATTTCCCTAAAAGTATCACAAGGTACAAAGGAAGGATCCCCTCATTTTTTTCCTAGGAGAGTAGATAAGAGATTATCAACACCAATTTAGAACCAGATGAAGGGAAGTCCCTAAACAACAGATTTCCCTACCCTTCCATGCACCTCAACTGGTCAGAATTCCCTTACCCTTTAATAGTTATACCTGAAGCTGGAGAAAGGTACTGGTTAGGCTTTTGAAAGGTAGATCAATTTAAAAGAGTGATCAGAAGGAAGACCTTGCCAAACATATCTTACCTAATAACTGTATTTACTACAGTTAATACAGCTAATTATTTTTAGGTTTGTGGATAGGATTGTAGAGAGAACTATAAAGTGAATATAGAGGTACTGTTATTTTTTAACATTGTAGATAGGCGTTAATACTCAGTGGGAAACTGCTATTTTACCTGACCTGTTAACAAAGTTATATTATCATTATCGTTGTCATTAATTATTATTATTGCAGTAAAAAACGTCTGTATGCCATATACAATAAAAGCAACACGAGGCGCTGCAGCGTAGCCCATGAGCTAATCAGTGAATAAAATAGAAACAATCTAAAATTACCGCTAAAAACTGAAATTCATTATAAAACCTATTAAAACTGGTAGTGTATATATGTATGAGGTTGTCCTTCTTTTCAGAGTTCGCCTACGAGTTAAGTTATCACTTTAAAAGTGCAAGCAATATTTAGAGTTCCTGAGAGACACGCCTTCTGCATCTTCTTGAGCACGCCTTTAGCTTTGCTGCCTACTACACAATAATTATATTCATTTGAATAAGGAAAATCTTAAAAACTTATAAGTTCTGGTATATATATACACAGCAAAAAAAGTCGAGTAACTTCAACCCAAAATATTGAGGAAAACGTTGAATCCACAATAACTCCATATATTGGGTAAACTGAACACTGAGTGATGAGTAAACTACATGTATACTTAAGGGCACGAGTAGAAATTACTCGTGTGAGTGTAACCTACTCACATGTGAGTAAATTTCATTCAATGTTGTGAGTATATGTTACTCATGTGAGTGAAATAACTCGCACATGAGTAAACTTTACTCAAGATACTGATTAAAAGAGCTCGGGGAAAATGAATCCACAGTGACTCATTATTTTGAGTAAACTGACAGTTTACTCGATGCATGAGAAAATTAAACTCAATATAGGAGGTATAAAACGCTCACAAGAATTACATCTTTGATAACTTGTTTAATAAATAAGACTGCAGTTACTGGTAACAGGAAAGTTAACTGCTCCTTGGACTGAGTCAACTAATCCACAAGCTGCTTCTACAAGGCTGCCAGAAAAGGATTACAAAAGCTGGTTTTCAGCAGCCAAGTGTATTTCTGCAGGAGAGTCAATATTTCCTTCAACTATTATGAAGGGAAATGGCTTCTCTTTGGCACTAGCCACTTGTTTTGCCGTCATGCCTTCATCCTACAAGATAAAATAAATCAGAAGGAACATTTACTGCAAGTCATGAAATATATTTTAACAATAATGTTAATATAATAATTTATAAATGGAAAGGAATTTGCAATAGCACCTCCACTCTTCATCCTCTGGGCTTGGGGGGCAATGGGATGGAGGAGGGCGGAAATCTGGAAAACCCTGAGCATAGGCTTACCATCCTTTGTTTGTGCAGTCATTGCCTCAGCAACATTATCATTCATATCAGTTCTTCACTAAAATTATTGTAAATATCTAAGCTTTCTAAATCGGATTTTGCAGCTGTGTTTTTAAAATAAGATGCTCTAGAAATAGTTTACACTGTTTATTTTATGCTTTTTGTACCATTTTGGCGACACAAGAGTTGCTTTATGCAGATTTTAGTCACTGACTCATCCATAAAATGTTATAATTCTTACAATGTTTGGAGCTTGTAGATCGAAGAACTAGATACCACTTTGATGGAATGTACTGTACCTTAGAAACTATACTTGTGGACACTGCCCAGTTTTTTCAGAGCTCCCAGTCTTTGAGGTGAGTCTCAGACTGAACTACTATGATTTGTTTTACAAAACTAGCTGAAATGTATCAAACGAGGTCGTAAATTTGCTGATTTAAATGATCTCTACCACCAGCTGGGACACTTTATGCAATTTTCATCGAAATTTGCCAAAATTCCTGCCTGCATAGAAACAAACCTGAACTATGCAAAAATAATTTTATAGCATTTAATCTCAAAAACACAGTTGTAAACTACAATTTTAGGAAGCCTAAATATTTAAAATATTTTGAATAAAAATGTGGCAGAGGTTGTAATCACACAGAGGATGAGCCTTTGCCTTGAGAACTCAAATTATTAGACTAGTACAACACTGGGCCTAAGATTACCCCTCATAGGAGGTGAGCCCTCTTAGCGTTGCACCTTAAACCTTCTCCCAAAGCAAGAGGTGTTTTTGAGTTTTTAATTGGAACAAATTGACATTGAACTTTGCTAAACCATTTAAACTCTTGAAGTAACACAATACTTGGTCATTTACTTACAGGAATGAAGTGAACAAAGTCCTGCTGCTGACAGAGATAGTCTTTCTTTTGTAGCTAGTTTTAATAAAAATGGAAGGACTGCCATTGCAACCTCTGCTTTTTCATCTAAAACAATTGGAACATAAAAATAAAATAAAATAACACAGGGGGCTACACTATCTAAAGTTAAGAAACCATCAAAAAAACATCAGAATGACTCTTGATATCAAAGAGCTCTGTGAGCCTTGACAGCACTTCTTAAATAAACAAATTCTGCATTTGGTTTTGTGGCCTACATTTAGAATATATGAGCAACTGTTGTTTCTGTTTGAATATTAGGGAGCTTTAGATAGGACTACGAGTACAAGATTGAGTACGAGTAGGATTTTTTAATTCTAGTTTTCAGGCTTCACATTATCACATCACAGATCTATTTCATGCCATGAGCTACTCTCTCTACCTAAAACCAACATGAAGAACGAGGGCTCCGTAAACGCCACTGGTTTGAAATTCGAAAGTTGTACTCCTACTTGATGTCCTTTGTTTCAGCGGTTGATTACACTATACGATTGCCAGCTGACTTATACCTGGCATTATACTTGCCCATTGGTAGAAATTGAGCCTCGGAAGAATTACAAAAGTAATGCCTCCAAGAAAAATATTAATAACCAAAACAAACATTACAAAAAGGAGCAGAACACCATAATCATGCAGCCAACCATTACTGGCATGACAATGTGAAATTATAATTTATTGTAATCTATAGTAAACACATTCGTGGTTAAGTCAATGACTGTATCAGCTTCCCTGTGGTTCTAATATTGACACCAAAACCTATATCTCCAACTTGGAACATTCAAGTTATTCAAAATGATAAATATTAACCTCTTACTAACCAAGGGCAAGGGCAGTACTGGGGAATATTGGCCCGAGGTCGTGGCAGTATGGACCAAGCGCAGCGAGGTCCATACTACAAAAACAACTGAGGGCCAAAATTTCCCCAGTAAGGCTCGAGGTAGCTAGGTTAGTAAGACCAGAAGTAGTTTATTATGTGGCACTCAGGCCATGCTCGTTTTGAATTTGCTGGCTTTCGAAAACAAAAATACACAGCTAATGACCGTTTCCATGGACACAGTCTGTATGGCAGAATCCTGACGAAGAAAGAACCAATCAGAATGCTCAGATTTGCCTTGCCATATAATAATTACTGTTAATACTTGCTAATTGCCTCCCAAACTACATATTACACTAAAACATGTGATACCTGTTTGAAATTAAATAAGGCAGGGTACTCTGCTCTCACTTCAGCAAGTGGTACTTTTTTGTTCATGAGTTTTCTTCTGTCTGGGAAGGTGAGTGCCATGCGGTCTTCCAGTTTCTTTATGTCTCGCGCTCTCCGCATGTACTCATTCTGTAGCCACTCCTTGTGTCTTTTCATGGAGAGCTCATCTTCCCCTTCTGGAAATGGTGGCTCTCAGTTGATTCCACCCCGTCTCAACTTCGGTGCCGCAGGTTGTACTTCAGAGCCCTTAGTTTTTCTCCTTTTGTGAAGGATAACTACTTCAGGGTCATCACTAGTAATGGCTTTTTGCTCATTCCTGAACTTCTCATACAGCTGAGCAAAGTAGGAGCCCTGAAATTTGGAGTTAAAATTTAACAATATGCTTTGGCATTTACCAGTAACAGGTACATGTAGGAGCTTTTCAACTTGTTGTACATATGTAAAGGTAAAGTAATTTAAGATTATTTCCGTGCAACATTTTGAGCAATAATGGCAAAAATTAAGTTACCAAAAAAACCTCATAGCATAGTAATATTTTTAAGAAAGGTAAGATCTTATTAAGATTTAAGCTCTCTAGCTGACCCCACGAAAGAAAATTGAACTTGAAGTTATACATATTTCAATTAAAACGGACGTTGTAATCGCGTTAGTTGAAAATACAGTACTTAGCACATGCATGAAGCATTCTTATGAGGTTTGACATTAAATTTCATTGCGGGGTCACCTAGAGAAATGAACAACAGAGAGAGGTTTTAAATATTATTCAAAAAGTTAATGTTCTGCAAGTAGATATTTAGTAAATAAATTTTGCACTGATTGCTCAAACTTTGAGCAGAATCCGTCTTAAACTGGCTCGAGAGATAAGACTTTGTTACCTGACATTATTTTTGTTCATTCCAATGATAAAAATTACACAACCTTAAGCTTTTTTACTAGTCTAACAATGCATTCTTCCTGAGTCTCTGTCAATTAGGAAAATCTTTGAAAACCAGTGCAACACTTACCCAGGTTTAAAACTAGATGCACTTTTAGGACTCACGGATCATGTGTATTTTGTGCACCCCTTGACCAATCCATCAGTCAACCATATTGACCGACACTTGACCGATGTATCGGCCAACATATTGACCGACACTCCACCGATGTATAGGCCGACATATTGACCAACTCTCGGCTGATATAACGACTGAGATATGTTGGTCGACGTATCGACCGAGATATCAGCCGAGTAAAGATCGACATATCAGCCGACTATCAGCAGATATCTTGGTCAATATAGCGGCCGACACTCAGCTGATACATTGACCACTGATTGTCCTCGGAATATCAGTTGAATGTCAGTGGTATATTGGTCAAAAGCTTACACTGTCAGATGTTTAAGTTACACGCATTTCATCCTTTTTTTGTCAACCTGAAAAATTTCTGAAGGCTTCACGTTCGGGTCATGTGCTGCAAATTCAGTCGTCATCAAGCAACACACTCAAGCTAAAGTATGTTTGTGCCGTAAGCTACAGTCACCAATATGCAAGTAGCAGCGAAGTATCAACAGAATGTCAGTAGCCTATCAATCCACATGTCGGCCACCGATCGGACAACCACTCTCAGTCAACATGTCGACCAACATATCGGTCTATTGTTGCTCGACATATTGACCGATGCTCGACTGATATGTTGGTCGAAATGGTCAACTGACACATCTCAGTTGATATATCGGCCGAGTGTCGGCCGACACTAGGCTGATATGTCAACCAATATATCAGTCGAGGAGTGCACAAAATTCACATGATCCGGACTCACTCAAATACTAAGGTTGTCTCATGTATTATGTTTTTTAATGAATACTATTTTCCTAGTTATAGCTTGCTATACTGAACTTACCTATCCAGTTAATCCAACAGATTTGTCCTTAAGGAATGGATAAGTCTTTACAATGAGCTGGGAAATTTCTAGCAGCTGATTTTTTGTTAGATACCTGAAACAAGACCATTAAAATTTTAAAAAATGAAGTAAAATTTACATGTTACCCATAGTTTAATTTCCTTCAATAACCTCAGGTGCATAATGATAATGTTCCCTATAGTATTTAGCCTTTGCTTCCACTGTTAGGGTTTTTTTTTCTTGCTTCAGAAATTAAACAAGCCTTTCCAAAATCAATAAGTATTGGTAGGAAAAAGCTCTTGGAACTGCATGTAATAACTACATCATTCTTTATGCCACTGTGAATTATTTGCTTATTGTGTAGGTAATTAAGGCAGTCAATAAGCTGTGTTAAAATATGGAACCAGTTTTCTAATAAAACCTTTGATTGACACC
>JAHPZR010018023.1:0-10000 GCA_019787425.1 Platygyra sinensis | reverse complement strand
CAAAAATATTTATTGTCGCTTGTTTAAATTAAGCGCTCCGACTGCTATTGTTGTAATTTCAATGATAGAGCTGTCCCATGGGTTTCTCCGTTCGAGTTTGTATGCAAATCTAGGGTTGAATTAAGTGGAGTTCAGTGCGTGACTAACGGAGCGAAAAACTCGAGCAGTTAGCTAAGAATTAATACTCTCTTTCTCTCTCGCCAGCAAAGCTGAGAGTTCAGATAAAAACTTAACAGGTATTTTCATGAACCAATCGGGGTTAAAAGAGCCCGGTTTCGAAAATCGGAGAACGTTTTCAAAGAAAGCTAGAGAACCTTATTTAATACGCTTTCAAAAATTTGCGGTTGTCAGCGTTTCCCAATCACGGACTGATAAGCAGGCGTCCAAAATTAAAAGAGCTTGAAATTCGCGAATATCGGTAACGAAAGCCATGTTGATAAACAGGGAACAGAATTTTCCAGACAACGAGCTCAAAACGAATTATTTCCTAGCAAACGAATTGCAATAGTGACACTACCAAGAGAAAGCGCGCTTATAGCGAAGATATTTGTTTACAAACATTGTTTTTGTTATTTAAATGTTGAAAACGTTAAACAAAAGAACTCTTTGTTTCCCCAGGCAATAGTTCTCTGGTTGGCATATTAATAACAATAGGTGACGTCACTGATATCTTTGCTATAATTTGAACACGTAAAAGAGTTCTCATGAACCAATCAGGGTTAACTATTAGCGGGCAAGTTTAGGCAAGTTTATTGTTTTTATTGTACTAGAGTGACGCTTATTAGTATGGAGGAAGGTACTTCATTAGTATGGAGAAAGGCACTTCATTAGTATGGAGGAAAACACCTCATTAGTATGGAGGAAGGCAGCGGAAGGTAGCGGAAGGCAGTAACGGGGCTTAATTCCAATGAACATCTACTACTGACGACGATGTTGGCTGGTACCTATGTTGATGATGACGATGACGATGACGATGACGGTTAGCATTTCTAGAATGGTGTAATGCAATGTGATTTGCAGACTGCTTTTGGTTTTGATCACCACCCCTATGGGGTAATAATTTTCATAGTAGCTCCAAATTCAAAGAAGAACGCGCCCATTGCTACTGCACATCTCTAGTGCGCACCCTATTCATTAGGCACGCGCGTGCCCGTCATTTTCAAGCGCGCACACCTAGTCGAAAACTCAACAAAATATAGAGCTGATGACCTTTGCGTTAACTTGGTGCGCAAATATTTTTGTTGAATGCTCGGTGACCCCACTTTTTTCGGCAGATCACTTCTTTTTCTGATTTTTTCCATTATAGCGATGTTTGTGAAGTATATATGAAATAATTCATATTTGTACTGC
The DNA here is from genome assembly GCA_019787425.1 of Platygyra sinensis. Classification (NCBI taxonomy): domain Eukaryota; kingdom Metazoa; phylum Cnidaria; class Anthozoa; order Scleractinia; family Merulinidae; genus Platygyra; species Platygyra sinensis. Next base: position 8,650 of record JAHPZR010018023.1, on the reverse strand, counting down.
GGTTGCGGATGAAAGTGAAAAGTGATCATCGCAGTAAATTTCCAATTTAAGCAATTGGAAAGAAGAAGCCTGAAAATAATTAGGGCTTCAACGGGATTCAAACCCGTGACCTCCGCGATACCGATGCGATGCTCTACCAACAGAGCTTTGAAGCCACACATTCAAAGCTCAGTTGGTAGAGCATCGCACCGGTATCGCGGAGGTCACGGGTTCGAATCCCGTTGAAGCCCTGCATGATTATTTTCAGGCTTCTTCTTTCCAATTGTTTAAATTGGAAAATTTACTGCGATGATCACTCTTCACTTTCATAGCGATGTTACTCGTTACGTCACCTATTGTCATTAATGTGCCAACCAGAGGTTTATTGGCTGTTGAAACAATGCAAACAATGCATGTTCAGTGGCTGGCAAATTTGTGTATCAAAAGAAATGTTTGTAAACAAGAAACATCGCTATACTAAAAACCAAAAAAAATCTGTACGAGGGAAGTTTTAATTATTTCTCATATACTATTCACGTAGGGTCGAATTTGGTATATGACTTAGAAGTTGCATTTTTTAAGGCTAATTCTGCCTGATTTAATGACATAGTATGTAGCAAAGATCTATCAAATAGGCCTACATATGCTGTGTTAAACACACACCTTAGATATGATACTTCAACTTGCATATATGCCGATAGTAAAGAATCCGGCCAGAATCGCCTCCAGTGACTGGAAATCCTAGAAATGCTATGGTCTGTGATGCGCCTTATCTTCAAAACGAGTTTGGTGACCCCCGATTTTTTTTACGTTTTTAATATAATCTTATCATTTTCTACCTGCAGCCAAAGTTTTTAAAAAAATCTGTACGTGGGAAATTGTAGGCGCGAACGTCCTTAAGCTTCTTTTGTTTCTTGCAGATAAATATTACAGATGTGTCTGTAATATGGCAATTCTCAGCTGATATATCTTGACGCTAAGTTTTGTATTTCTTGGGCGATAGTTTTTTCCGCTAGGAACCGTATTTGTGTTGAGCGGGAACTCACCACTTGACTTGTGGAAACCATCTACTTCACTTAAGGTTTCTAAGGACGTCAAGGAAGAGAAAGCACTCGGTTCGAACAGTAGTGTATTTAAACTTCGTTTGTAATCGTCAGTGAATAAATTATGACAATATGAAATCGGTGAATAATTATAGACGGACAACTCAAGCAAAATTAGAAAAAAGTTCAGTTTTAATAAAATGAAAGCGGAGAAAACAAAGCTCTCAATGTGTTGTAAAACTGACACGACTTCTGGTTTTTTTTTTTTAAAAAGTGTTTTTAAAATCCTGATTCTGATCAAAGGAGCAATGATTGAAATCTCGTCCATGCTACGCCAGAGAAATTTGAAAACGTATCTTATTTTTATGATTAGCTTACCGTCTAGTCTAATTCGCTCTTCAAAATGGAAGAAAAACATTTTGAAAACGGATCTTTTCCAAAACGATGACGTTTTCCAGCTTGCAGGAATTTTTTTCACGTCCATTGCGTCTGAAGAATACTTTTTTGGGTCAAGTACCCTGCATGAATGTCTTTTCGAGGGAGAGGGGTGGGTTAAGATATTCTACTCTTTCAATCTTAATCTTGCCCCTCGCTACAATCTGATTGCCTGGAGCAGGCTTCGAACGCAGTCGTTTTTGTACTATCAGCATCATCCTCCAGATGAAATATTTAGCCCTTATTGAATGAGGCTGAGTAGGATATGAAGAATTCTGCAGATCAAGGAGGGTGTTATCCACAGAGGCCGAAGGCCGAGGTGGATAACACCCTCCGAGATCTGCAGAATTCTTCATATCCTACGAAAGCCGAATTCAATAATTGCTTTATTATTCATTCAAAATATTTCCCCGTTCATAAAGGAGTTTCGCCATTTCGCTCTTTGTTTTTCCGCTCACCAAAAATAACACAACATTGTCCCCAGGTTTTCTCGGTCAACAGTTCAATAATCTGCGGCGGGTAGCACTTTTGACGTCATTGGTTCAATATTTGGTCAACAGTAGCTGGTTATGGTGAGTTATGCGTGTGGTTTTCGCCAATCAGAAACGGGGAAATATTTTGAATGAATAATAAAACCAAGTATTAGGCACATAAAAGTGCCATTGCCTAACTGATGAGGCTGTAATAGCTGCATTGCATTTTTGTTTGATGTTTAGGGAAATATCAACTTTATTTATTAATGCCCCTTTTTATAAAATTCATCCTTGGCATGCAGTTAATCAAGGTTTCAGCTAGGATTCTGTGAGTGGCCGTCCAGTAACAAATATGGAGCCAAAGGATCTATTTCGCTTGGAGGTGTGGTGACAGACTACGGAATAGGCCACTTGCACTCTGAGAGGTCATGTGACTTCGTTTCTATGAAAATGAAAGTTCATGATTTTGCCTCCGAGACACTATTAGTGGGTCATCTCATAAACATAATAATAGTGATTTGGTTTTTCAAACCCGCACCATTTGCTTAAAATGAGAAAGTCCGTAGCTGGTCACGTGACCAAATCTTGATTTTTAAAATTATGAATTACCGTTTTCTGACCTCAGAAAGGCTGACCGTACGGTTGGGTTCACCGTCATATATTTTCCAATAGGGACTTCCAGGTTTAAGATACACTACGGCGGGCTGCTACTACGGCTACTTCGGCCGTGAGGGACTAGGCTGACAACTCCGTTCCCTCCGCAAACCACAAACAGATTAAGATTTCGCTGTACGGCAACGGGGTGTTCATCATCTACGTGTCTTTACAAAAATGGATACGCTCGACTTTATTCTACTTTCATACGACAAAGGCTTGATCAGTGACAATGATTTCTTTCTCTTGTGTCGATCTTACATCTCCCAAAACTTAGATTTGCCTCTCAGCTGCTTTTAGAACCGCTGTAATTCCAGCCACAAAACAAAATAAGTTAAACACTGATAAAAAGCTCGAGTTCAGCACGGGTAGGGTGTTCGTACAATGTGATAAGTCCGAAAATACAAAGCTTTCAATTCAAATAAAATACATTTTGAACAGCTCAGCTTAGTAGATACAAAGCTTTCTTACTTGCGGCTGTTCGGACCGGTCAATAAAATATGACTGTCGCTTACGATAGGTGTTAAAATCGTTCAAATTTTCTGTACAAAAATGACAAAGAAACAGTTATCTTCGAACGGATTTTTATGATTAAGTACTTTATCTTCGAGCTAGGCTGTTCAAACAGTGAAAACAACGTTAAAATAAAAAGTAAACAGCAGGCTTATACTCACGTAGTGAAGAGTATGTGAAACTAGGCACTTCCCCGTAGTAGAAAGCAAGACTACGGCGGGAAAGCCGTTGTGGAACACGCAACATGACGTCTCCGGAAGTGATCTTCACTACTTGCCGCCGTACTTCAGCCTCGCCGTACCATATCTTAAGGTGGCTCAAAACACTTTCCAGCACATTCCAAGACTTAGATTTTGATGTGTCATTATAACCTCTCTTTATCAATTGATGCTACAATCATGGTATCAAAAAAGGGCCAAATCTTTAATGAATACGTTGGTGTCATTTTCGTGACACAATAGGTTACCATAGCAACACCATGACTTGCTAAAAACACCCTTAATATCAGCTTTAAGGGCTTATATTTCAAAAATAGCACGGTGAAATTTTTTCTTACTGTAGAATTTTGATAAGATGCAACTGTTGGCAAAGTTTAAAAAAAGTCTGTACATGGGGTTCAGAGCCACCTTAAATTTTCGAAAATTTAAGGTGGCTCTGAACCCCATGTACAGAAAAAAAAATTCTTCTGTACTAGCCACTTATATTTTTCGAGCAGACTTAAATAGGTCTGTTTATTTTCATTTACTTTTTTAATGTCATTGCTTTCCTTATTTGGCATTAGCCTTCGTGTTTAAATTTATTGTAGTTTAGGTAACTTCTGAAGATGTATGTTGGAGCATACGAAACGTCAAGTTCCTAAATGAAAGTTTTTACAACATGCGTTGTCTCGTTATGTTTATAACCGCAGTTTGTTTGTTAATTTTTAACCAAGCCGATAAATTTCCCAGAGATTAGGTCAATCTCGTTTCCGGAGCCCACGTGTCTTTGGTCAGCACCAAGACACGAAGCTCTGGGCAAGATTTTAGGAGTTCCAGTTTCACGACGCATGGCATTCTCGTCCCCAGAGGCCGCGATCCTTTTGGTCAGTGACGGAGATCGCGACCGCTGGCCCGGTCCAACGACATTCCGGTTTTGAATGGCTTGGTAAACACAATAGATTGAGACCAGAACCAATCAGATTTGTCAGACTTGACTCTGAGCATGCGCAGAGTGACGGTAAGTCCGTGAATCACGAACTTCAGGTGTTGGACCTAGCCAGAGGCACACAGCGGTCAAACGGGGCGCGCGTGCGCAGTTCACCCCAAAACTTTCGCTTAACAAAGTCTTAAATTTTCGAAAATTTTCGCTTTCAAGCCCAAAGTTAAGACAGTCGCTGAAAAGTTAAGCTTTAAACTTCGCATATGACCAGGACATTTAGTGATGGACATCCTAAAGTCCTCCCAGCTTGTAATTTTCTCTCACAGTACTATTTTTATAACATTTTCCTACAGAAGTCTTGCAGGTTTTCTCTTCAAACTCTTACGAAGTTCGAGGCGACGAAGACCGGAAGTGGCGTTGGATTTTTGCGTTTGACCGCTGTGTGAGCCAGAGGTCGCGATCACCGTCACTGACCAAAAGGATCGCGGCCTCTGGGGACGAGAATGACAACATGGCCAATAATTTCATTGTATCCTTCCTTGATTACTTCCCTTTGGGACTTTTCACCGAAAAGTAAAATGGGATGATCATTAGAACATAAGGGTTTACAGCAGCAGCGACAGATTTTCGTTTTTACAAGTTTAGTTGGCGTTTTCTGCGCCATATTCGTTTGAAATTCTCGCTCACCGGCCCTCAGCTGTTCTGATTTGTTTACGAGCAATTTTACTTCCGGCAGTTTCCGCATTACCCTTGCGACCCCAGACGTATTTCCGGCTGTCACTTGGTTCCGCCGAAAACAATTTCTTTCGGCGGAACCAAGTGACAGCTGGAAGTACGTCTGCATTTGCAGGCTATTTACGCATAAACAGTCTTACGTTAAAGACACTACTGATTTCCTTAACAAACTTGCCAACTTAAACACTACCAACACACCACTTCCCGACAATGCCATACTTGTCACGCTTGACGTCACTTCTCTTTATATCAACATCCCTCACAGCGAAGGTATTGAGGCTTGCCGCTTTTTCCTTCGCAAACGCAACGATAACCACATCCCCACGGAAACTCTCTGTGACCTCATACGGATCATCCTCAACATGAACAATTTCACATTTAACAACAAACACTACCTACAAAAACACGGTACTGCTATGGGCACCAAAATGGCTCCTTCATTTGCCAACCTTTTTCTTGCCAAATTCGAACATGACGCGCTCACTAACGCACCTTACCTACCTTATACATGGCTCAGATTTCTGGACGATATTTTCGTTATTTGGACCGAAGGTTAAGATAAACTGAAAGTATTTGTCGATTATCTCAATAACCTACATCCCACCATTAAATTCACTTGTTCGCATTCCCTCACTAATATTCCATTCCTTGATGTGATGGTCTCACTTAAGGATGGTCTCATAGAAACCGACCTTTACACTAAACCCACTGACAAACATCAATATTTACTTATCTCCTCATGCCACCCCACCCACACTAAACGTTCCATTCCATATAGCCTTGCACTTCGCCTTCGACGCATATGCTCCGACAATGACACTTACAAACAACGCTGTAAGGAACTTATGGACTACCTCGTCAATCGAGGTTACGAACTTAACTTTGTCGGGAACGGGTATCCGACAAATAAGTCCCAGGTTTATATCTCAAATTGTTTACTGTTGCTTTTCTCGATTACAGAATTCTTCCGTTCTATATCTCGCTCTCTCTGCTCTCACACCAAGAAACGATCTTATTACGCTGTTTCGCAATCAAAAGTTCAATGTTCAAAAGAGATTGTCTTTCACTAAATAACGATAATGGCCATGCTTTCTTGTCACGTTATGTCACGCTATGTCACGCTTCCGACACTACTCTCCCCCTATTTGACACTTCGGTTACAGTGGCAAATATGAATAATCCGAGAAGCGATTACAATAAATGCGAATATGCTCAAAATGTCTTAATCAAATGTTCAAATGTTGAGAAAACATTGTTTGTCATCAACCAGACTCCTCATCACTTGCTATACTTTGAATTCGCGCCCGCGCAGCGACTGCGGCGTCTCTAGTCGGCCTAAAGGTTGGCGCCTCTGCATTCAGTGCTGCTTTGGGTTTATCTGTGGTCCTGTCACAAGATAGCTCTAACGGGTAGAGGTGCTGTATGGGCCTCTCTAGATAAGACTTCCCAGCTCGCAGCTTAACGGCCCTGATGACTCCATCACTTCCTGGAAACAGCTCCTCTACAATTCCTAGCCTCCACTGCCCGCGGTTCTTCTCGTCACCCTTGATAATAACGACGTCCCCACTTGTTAGAGATAGCTGCCTTTTGTTGTGTTTCATGTTATGCCTTTCACGTAGCCCCCTTAGGTACTCGGCAGTCCACCTTCTCCAGATCACATCCTTGCATCTCGTTAGATACCTTGCACGTTTTCTCAGATCAGGATTGTCTTGATGGTGTGCTTCAGGATCAGGCAACAAGTTAGGGCGTCCGAACTGCAACATGTTCGGGGTCAACAAAGGAAGCTGAACATCCTCTTCCACATAACTCAGAGGACGATTGTTCAGCGCGACCTCCACGTCCAGCAGCACGTCCTGCAGCTCTGCCCAGGTGAGAGTTCCATTTCCGACAGACTTGTTGAAGGCTTGTTTGACAATTCCAACCATGCGTTCAAATTGCCCGCCCCACCATGGAGCTCTACTGAGATTGAACTGCCATTTGATGTTCAACTTGGCAAGGTAGTCATGGAGACGCTCGTCTTGCATGACATTTCGTATCCATTTCGCGGCAGCCACGAAAGTTCTACCATTATCTGAATAGATTTTTGCAGGGCGACCTTTTCTTGCTATGAATCGTTTCAAAGTACCAATGAACTCCTCTGTCTCCATGGTCTTTGTCAGTTCGAGGTACAAGGCTCGGGACAGGCTACAGGCATAGAGGACTATGTACGCTTTCCCTTCTTTATTTCTGCCATCACGGTACTTGATTGGTCCGGCGTAGTCTATTCCGACAACCTGAAAGGGCGAAGTTCCCTCTGTCCTATCGGTAGGCAGGTAGCCTGGAGGAGGGTTGGCGAATGCTGATACATGAAATCTTTTGCATCCATAACAATGCTTTATGAGGCGTTTAACAACTTGGCGCAACCTTGGTACCCAATACGTCTCGCGTACTTTGGCCATGGTCAAACCAACTCCCCCATGAAGGGTCTGGGTGTGGAAGTGTATCACTAGTTTTCCAGTAAACACGTCATCGTCAGGCAGGTAAATTGGGTAGTGTCCTTGGATACGTCCTCGGCACTCGAATATCCCATCTATGTTCTGTTGGAGGTTCAGTTTCATTCGATCTTCGTCAAATTTGGTAGTGCCTTGACTCCTGGCTTGTGATCTTCTTACCCAGAACTGCAACTGGTTGGCTGTCTCTTCGGTAGTGATTGGGCCGGTGATCCTCTGCTGCCGTTTAGCTCTGCAGTTCCTTGTAAACCGCGCCACCCACGAACAGATTCGGATGGCCTTCCATAGGTCGTACTTGCGCATCACCAGGTCTAGCTCGTCATCTGTCTTCACAGTTGCGCACAGAACTTCCCTTATGATCTTGGCTTCAGCTTGTGACTCCTTGGTAGGTGTGGTCACAATATCTACCGGCCAACTTTCTGGGAAAGGTAACCACGTTGGCCCATGCCACCACAGATCTGAGCAGTTGCTTATATGCCCACCTCGGCTACCCAGGTCGGCAGGGTTTTCCTTGGTACCCACGTGCTTCCATTGGATGTACTGTTTCTCTTGGATTTTCCTCACTCGATTACTAACGAATTGCTTGTAGTCTCCGCCCCCCTTGATCCAGTGAAGAGCTACGCTGCTATCGAGCCAACAATAAACACTTCCAACTGGGAAACCTTGCAGTGCTTCTTTAACGTTATCCACAAGATTGGCTGCCATGTGCCCCGACACCAGTTCGAGTCTTGGTATGGTAAGTCCTTTCTTCGCCAGTCTGGACTTTGCTGTCACGAGTCCTTGTGATACCCCCGTCGGTTGATAAGTGACGGCGTAAACTGCAGCTGACACGCCCTGGCTGCTTGCGTCGCCAAAGGCATGAAGATTGATGCTAGTGATCTCCTCTTGGTGCTGGGCAATACTTCTTGCTACTTCTACCTTGTCTGTAAGGCTATTCTCCCAGGTTTGCCAACGGATCTCGAGTCCCTGGGGTAGCTCTTGGTCCCATGGGATTCGGGCTTCGCACACTTCTCTGTAAAGAAATTTCCCTTCCAGAGTGATTGGTGATGCTAGACCGAGGGGATCGTAGATCTTGGCGATCTTTCCGAGGACTTCTCTCTTAGTTGCTTTCGTGATCGGGTCAGGGAAACTGGTTTGTATTGTATCCTTCTGTTTGTCCCATGGTACACCAAGCAGTTTCGTTTCTCCTTGC
>JAHPZR010018021.1:0-14450 GCA_019787425.1 Platygyra sinensis | reverse complement strand
ACAGCATACACCCTACGAGGAAACAGTGGAAGAACGACCCACTACCCATCAAAATGAAAACCAGAGCTACGCCAAGGACCAGTTAGGAGTCAAACAAGGAGAAACGAAGCTGCTTGGTGTACCATTGGACAAACGGAAGGATACAATACAAACCAGTTTCCCTGACCCGATCACGAAAGCAACCAAGAGAGAAGTCCTCGGAAAGATCGCCAAGATCTACGATCCCCTCGGTCTAGCATCACCAATCACTCTGGAAGGGAAATTTCTTTACAGAGAAGTGTGCGAAGCCCGAATCCCATGGGACCAAGAGCTACCCCAGGGACTCGAGATCCGTTGGCAAACCTGGGAGAATAGCCTTACAGACAAGGTAGAAGTAGCAAGAAGTATTGCCCAGCACCAAGAGGAGATCACTAGCATCAATCTTCATGCCTTTGGCGACGCAAGCAGCCAGGGCGTGTCAGCTGCAGTTTACGCCGTCACTTATCAACCGACGGGGGTGTCACAAGGACTCGTGACAGCAAAGTCCAGACTGGCGAAGAAGGACTTACCATACCAAGACTCGAACTGGTGTCGGGGCACATGGCAGCCAATCTTGTGGATAACGTTAAAGAAGCACTGCAAGGTTTCCCAGTTGGAAGTGTTTATTGTTGGCTCGATAGCAGCGTAGCTCTTCACTGGATCAAGGGGGGCGGAGACTACAAGCAATTCGTTAGTAATCGAGTGAGGAAAATCCAAGAGAAACAGTACATCCAATGGAAGCACGTGGGTACCAAGGAAAACCCTGCCGACCTGGGTAGCCGAGGTGGGCATATAAGCAACTGCTCAGATCTGTGGTGGCATGGGCCAACGTGGTTACCTTTCCCAGAAAGTTGGCCGGTAGATATTGTTACCACACCTACCAAGGAGTCACAAGCTGAAGCCAAGATCATAAGGGAAGTTCTGTGCGCAACTGCGAAGACAGATGACGAGCTAGACCTGGTGATGCGCAAGTACGACCTATGGAAGGCCATCCGAATCTGTTCGAGGGTGGCGCGGTTTACAAGGAACTGCAGAGCTAAACGGCAGCAGAGGATCGCCGGCCCAATCACTACCGAAGAGACATCCAACCAGTTGCAGTTCTGGGTAAGAAGATCACAAGCCAGGAGTCAAGGCACCACCAAATTTGACGAAGATCGAATGAAACTGAACCTCTAACAGAACATAGATGGGATATTCGAGTGCCGAGGACGTATTCAAGGACACTACCCAATTTACCTGCCTGACGATGACGTGTTTACTGGAAAACTAGTGACACACTTCCACACCCAGACCCTTCATGGGGGAGTTGGTTTGACCATGGCCAAAGTACGCGAGACGTATTGGGTACCAAGGTTGCGCCAAGTTGTTAAACGCCTCATAAAGCATTGTTATGGATGCAAAAGATTTCATGTATCAGCATTCGCCAACCCTCCTCCAGGCTACCTGCCTACCGATAGGACAGAGGGAACTTCGCCCTTTCAGGTTGTTGGAATAGACTACGCCGGACCAATCAAGTACCGTGATGGCAGAAATAAAGAAGGGAAAGCGTACATAGTCCTCTATGCCTGTAGCCTGTCCCGAGCCTTGTACCTCGAACTGACAAAGACCATGGAGACAGAGGAGTTCATTGGTACTTTGAAACGATTCATAGCAAGAAAAGGTCGCCCTGCAAAAATCTATTCAGATAATGGTAGAACTTTCGTGGCTGCCGCGAAGTGGATACGAAATGTCATGCAAGACGAGCGTCTCCATGACTACCTTGCCAAGTTGAACATCAAATGGCAGTTCAATCTCAGTAGAGCTCCATGGTGGGGCGGGCAATTTGAACGCATGGTTGGAATTGTCAAACAAGCCTTCAACAAGTCTGTCGGAAATGGAACTCTCACCTGGGCAGAGCTGCAGGACGTGCTGCTGGACGTGGAGGTCGCGCTGAACAATCGTCCTCTGAGTTATGTGGAAGAGGATGTTCAGCTTCCTTTGTTGACCCCGAACATGTTGCAGTTCGGACGCCCTAACTTGTTGCCTGATCCTGAAGCACACCATCAAGACAATCCTGATCTGAGAAAACGTGCAAGGTATCTAACGAGATGCAAGGATGTGATCTGGAGAAGGTGGACTGCCGAGTACCTAAGGGGGCTACGTGAAAGGCATAACATGAAACACAACAAAAGGCAGCTATCTCTAACAAGTGGGGACGTCGTTATTATCAAGGGTGACGAGAAGAACCGCGGGCAGTGGAGGCTAGGAATTGTAGAGGAGCTGTTTCCAGGAAGTGATGGAGTCATCAGGGCCGTTAAGCTGCGAGCTGGGAAGTCTTATCTAGAGAGGCCCATACAGCACCTCTACCCGTTAGAGCTATCTTGTGACAGGACCGCAGATAAACCCAAAGCAGCACTGAATGCAGAGGCGCCAACCTTTAGGCCGACTAGAGACGCCGCAGTCGCTGCGCGGGCGCGAATTCAAAGTATAGCAAGTGATGAGGAGTCTGGTTGATGACAAACAATGTTTTCTCAACATTTGAACATTTGATTAAGACATTTTGAGCATATTCGCATTTATTGTAATCGCTTCTCGCATTATTCATATTTGCCACTGTAACCGAAGTGTCAAATAGGGGGAGAGTAGTGTCGGAAGCGTGACATAGCGTGACATAACGTGACAAGAAAGCATGGCCATTATCGTTATTTAGTGAAAGACAATCTCTTTTGAACATTGAACTTTTGATTGCGAAACAGCGTAATAAGATCGTTTCTTGGTGTGAGAGCAGAGAGAGCGAGATATAGAACGGAAGAATTCTGTAACCGAGAAAAGCAACAGTAAACAATTTGAGATATTAACCTGGGACTTATTTGTCGGATACCCGTTCCCGACATTAGCGCTACAAAGCCGCCAAATAAAACGAACGGGGAAGCCTTTGCCGCTCGTTTTCGCGGCTTCGCTGCTTCGTGCACGCGCGCTCAAATTGCTTAAACCGCCAAGCTAAGCAGGCTATAAAGCTTTTTGTATGCAGCGGGGACACTGAAAAAGTTTCTTTATTTAGATCCATGACTTTGAGCAGACAAAGCAGCAGACAAAGCTTAAGACGATCCACAATTACAGAAATGAATTACGTATATACGCTTCACCCATTTATTTCTGTTTCCCGCTCGAGGGGCTATCTTTCCCCTTTGTCAACTGTGGTCTCAATGTAAAATTAACGTTCGAGTGTATGATAGAGATAGCAGAAAGCGCATTTGCGACAAACCATTTAAAACTTCGTGCTCTTATGTAAGAACCTCGAGAAACGAACATTCTCTTTGCAGTGCAAGAAACTCATTTATTCTTATTTATTCTTCCAATTCACTTTTCCGATTTTCTTTAAGTTCTCTATCCCCTTTCGTGGATGCCACTGTAAACCTTGGCGATAACTGAGCAGTCAAAATGAAAAACAGAAATTATTACAGGCAACAGTGGCACGCTCTGACGAAACGTCTGGATGCCACTGTAAACCTTGGCGATATATAAAACTGAGCAGTTAAAATGAAAAACAGAAATTATTAAAGGCAACAGTGGCACGCTCCGACGAAACGTCTGGATGCCACTGTAAACCTTGGCGATATATAAAACTGAGCAGTTAAAATGAAAAACAAAAATTATTAAAGGCAACAGTGGCACGCTCCGACGAAACGTCTGGATGCCACTGTAAACCTTGGTGATAACTGAGCAGTTAAAATGAAAAACAGAAATTATTAAAGGCAACAGTGGCACGCTCCGACGACACGTCTGGATGCCACTGTAAACCTTGGTGATAACTGAGCAGTTAAAATTAAAAACGGAAATTGTTAGCTCAGTGAATTTCTGCGGAACATTTCGACGAGTATCTGAATGCTGGGGAAAAGCACGGGCCTAAAACGTGGAGAAATGTCTTATCTATTTAGCTTCTACAACATAACAATTTCTGAGCTTCTTCCACTAGATTGTTTTCGATTTTTTTTTTTTAATTCCGTGGCAGTGAAACGATCTATTTTTGTTCTTTGGTCTCCCGTGTCCCCCGTGGGTAAGGGGGAGGGGAGGGCTGACATTCTCAGATAACAGTAGTCTTTGTTTTGCCGGTTCTTTGTGTGATGCAAGGAGGAGAAAATAAATAAAAGCACGCAACGTTTCGAAAGGCTTTTAAAGCAAAAGCCAGAGACTCGAAAGTCGGATCGCTTGAAAATATACGATAAACGCGATTTTAAGACTTTCTTTTATCCAACTGACTGAAATTTTAAGCAAACAACAAACTATGAAAGCTTACTTACCTTTTTGCCGTTGCTTCATGACGGTGTTTGTAAAAAGCAACCGGTATCTTCATCCACATTTTGTGAGAGCACAACTCATGAAGTAGTTGGCATATCCAAACGGCGATTCGCTGTGGCTTTTGCAACAGGGGTCGAAATCCCTGCCACGTGAGTGAGCGCCCCATCGGTTTGTTGTTGTTATAGTTTTTTTAATATTGACTCAATCGATCAAAACACTGTGATCAAGGCCACTTAGTAGCCTCTTAACCTCTTAAATGCATTCTCGTTAAATACACCAGAATCTGGAAAATGCTGAAGAAATGTCGCAAACGACATGAGAAAGCCTTCCCTTGAAACGCGGCACCATCAACTGTGCGAAGAGTGCTGCACTTTACCCTCACGACATCGTCTAGAAAGCGCGCCGGTAACTTATTACGAGAGAAATAATCATTTTGCCGCACTCTCGTCACAAGCTTTTCTATTAAGAACTTACCACGTTTTGTTAGGATCTAACAACTGAGCACTTTCGACCCAAGCTAGAGAAGAGCAAAGATCCCGGCCTTGGAGACATTTAACCGCGCGAATTTCACAGATTTGACCTTCGACTCATTGTTCTCAAGTTACCGTGAGATATGTACGTGGGTCATGAGATACATCAGTCGCCTATCTTTCATTTGATCTAGTATGTTAGGTATGGGTCGCACTTGGGAAAAGTTTTCATCTTTGCCGGCCAAAAAACGGCAAAAATTTGAAACCGCAACCGGAAAGGAAAACTTTCAGAAAGAAAGGAAGGGTCGCACTTGTGGGACAAAAATTGTCAGTAACCAGATATTAGATACCGCGTTGTTTACCCATGTGTTTTCGAAAGACATGATATCGATCACGATCTAAACCGAAACAAGTATACGTCCCGTTGAAGGAGTGCTCATAGTTACGGTGATTCTTCTTCTCTTCGTTCAGCTTAACCTACAGCAGTTCGTTGTCTTTCCTTGTTGAACGAACGATGGGCAGAGAAATGTTTGACGTTTTAACAGCGGTCATGATCAGGGGAAGAAATCGACGTTGCCGAAGAATTCTTGCGTTAGGACTTTATCGCTTGGGTCATGGGAATTCATGTGTGAGCATTGGGCCAAAAAAAAGCCAACTCCGTTCATGATTAAAGACCGCGAACTAGAATTGAACTTCCCGCTCGTATCGTTTTTCATTTAACGCTGACAAGCGTTGACAGTTACCGCTGTGATTCCCATTGTTTGGCTCGACTTTTCGAAAATCTGCCTGCCCCACCCAAGCACTACGGCGTCTTTGATGTTTTGCCGTTTCGCAAAGTTTTTGGCAAAAGGAAAAACCTGGGGTCGCACTAGGTAAAGGCCCGCGATGACAGATTTCCACCGCAGAGTAAACAAATTCTGGCAAAGATTTGCCAAGTGCGACCTATGCCTTAGTCCTATTTTAATCCTAATTGATTCCGGTAATCTCTCTGTTGACAAATTTAATCACGTCGTAAACCGCAGCCTAATTAATTCGGAAATCGAGTACTTCCAGTTCAGACCTACTTGCGTCTCATCATGTGATGTTTCGTAACGATCCAGCAGACATGAGTTCGTCAAAGTTCGTCGTCGGTCGCCACTAATATGATTGTTTATAATAAACACCGTTTGCTTTTGTCTGTGGTGGTTTCTAGTTAGCGATTAAAAGGCACCACCTTGACCCTTCGGCTGCTTTTGCTTGCCAAAGTGTATAGTTAGGCCGACATATTTCTGTAATTATACGTTTACATTCACCAAATGACAATAATAAAGGCTTAGCAAAAATCCATTCGACTCTGTATTTGCTTGTGGATGCGTGAAAGCATTGCAGTTCAGTCATGGAGCACACCTGGTTTAATGCACACCAAGCAACAAACAACACAGCTCACATATGCACAAAGTGGTATGTGCATCACAAAGAGTCTTGAATCCAACTGATTGTTCAACAAAATTTCTGTTTTAGGCCCATATTCTCTTGTCAAGAGCTAAATTTGACCGTAACTGCAACTTCATCTAGCGTGAAACTACCATTGCAAGAGACAGTAATTAACAAACCCCCAAGAAAAAGGAATTCATTACTCAACACAGAAAAGAGTACAATCATATCTAATCAGCGTGAGTCCCACTATACTTTCACGTAACACTCATTTGGAACAACGTCAATAACTATAATCAATTTAGTAAACCTTCCAACTTTCAGGTAAATAAGCTTGGTCTGATTAACTTTACTGGAATATCGTTGTTTGTTATTTAATTTGTCTTAGTTTATTACTGTCGATCTAAGCAATTAAAAAAGTGTCTCTGCGAGACCTTTTGATAACGCAAATGATACTTGATTATTGATATTTTCTTTTTTTCCAGTCACAGTTGTCTGGGTTATTAATGTTGTCGTTTCATCTTCTATGCTAGCCTGCGGTAAAATGATCAAACAATATTCTTCAGCATTAAAGTAGCTAAATCAAAATGACAGTTTGAAGCCTTGCATTTATTATTTGTTCTATTAATATTATAGTGATGTTGTTATTGATGAAGTTTTGCAAAAAGGAAGGTTGCTACTGTAAAACTGTAGTCACTCTCATCGTTTATAACAACTTAACGTTAATTTTTCAAGCGTCTGTGGATCCTGTTATTGATCATGATTTTTGTCACAGGCTAGAGATTACTTCATGAAATGCTAGCTAGATGTTCAACGGAATAAGCATGCAGGAATTAATAATATTTGCAGATTTCAGATATTTTCAAATGGTGTGCCCGGTGATCGAGAGAAGATTAAGTGGTAGCCTGTTATTGATATTAATAACTACTTTTCATGTAACAGGTTTGTACGAAGTGAATGTTTGTTTGCAAACGGTAATGAGCAACCGAGTGGATCCGCAGACTACTTTGACAATAGTATATGACGAAATTCATTGTCAATAACAGGACAGACGAATGAAAAACTGACCTTAATTTGTTTTTACGATAACAAACTGTCGAATATCCGCTCTTGCGCGTTGCCGCATCGCATAAATTATAAATTCATGTGTCAGTGCACTTATTGACGATAGAAATTAGGCAATGGGCGCGCGAGAATTTGTGCTGTTATCATAAAAATCGCTTTTTATCACCAGACGGTTTTTTAGTGAATAGCATGACAGAAAGAGGATGTTCAACAAATACATACACACTAAAAAAAATAAAGTGTAGTGTTACAACAGTAAAATGTAAAATTACTCCTTATCATGGTGTAACCCATTACACTAAATTTTCGATGTAGTATTACTCTCGATATTGGGTATTTTTACTTAACTCCGCTTATTAACCGAGCTAAGTCGGTCTGTATGGGAGAATCTTGACCGAGGTCGTAAGTACAGACCGAGGTCAAGATTCTCCCAAACAGACCGACTTAGCTCGGTTAATAAGATGTTTATTATATGGCTAAACAAGAACAATTTAATTCTTTTCATGTAACTGGTTCGTACTAAGTGAATGTTTGTTTGGAAACGGTAATGAGCGGCCGAATTGAATTCTTCCAAATTTTGCTCGTCCTCTTTACCTTTTTTTCCCATGAGCTTTTGGCGCTTACAGAAATAAATATTCTTACATCCGGAAAACAGGCAATGATTTTGCATTTTAGTTTGCAACTTTTTCGTTTCAAAACATAACTAGTATAGCTGCCGGTCTAGATGGGAAAATCTAGACCGCTGTCAATATCCATTTTAGCCAATCAAATTCGTGAATTTGGTAGTTCCCTGTCCTTGTGAGAGGGAGCCATATAATAAACTACGTTTAAGTGTAAAACTGCAAGCAGTTTTATGGAGGTAATATTACATAGTCGAAAGTCTACTTTGACCCTTTTTCAATTCCAACAACGTGCGCAAGCTCTCATGTACTTTTACGCTATTCTTTAAACGTAATTTTACGCTTACAAAGTTCTAAAATTAAACACAAGTGTAAAAATGGGCAAATAACAGAGTACTAAACTAAGAAAAAAATTGCTTCTTAAATTGTAAAATGTAACTGAAAACTACGCAAGTCTGGTGTAAGTAAAGAACTGAAAAAAAATTGTTGTTTTTTAAATATATTTCTATCTAATCAACAAAAGGAACATTTTTTTTTGCAAATTTCTAAAAAAAATCTTGAGGTAGGATTCACAGCTACATATGTTGTGTTTTCATAAATTTAAGGTGGCTCTGGACCCTACCAACAGAATTTTTTTTAACGTTGTTGGATTGTTTGTTTTGTCCATTAGACATAAATATATCTGATATATGAAAGACTTTCACCATCTAGTTTTTAAGTTATAAGCTTCAAACGGTAAAAATTAAGATATCTTTAGTGACCACAAATGATGTTGCCATGGCAACGAATTTTGACGTCACAGTGATTAAATTTGTCAACAGAGAGATTACCGGAATCAATTAGGATTAAAATAGGACTAAGGCATAGGTCGCACTTGGCAAATCTTTGCCAGAATTTGTTTACTCTGCGGTGGAAATCTGTCATCGCGGGCCTTTACCTAGTGCGACCCCAGGTTTTTCCTTTTGCCAAAAACTTTGCGAAACGGCAAAACATCAAAGACGCCGTAGTGCTTGGGTGGGGCAGGCAGATTTTCGAAAAGTCGAGCCAAACAATGGGAATCACAGCGGTAACTGTCAACGCTTGTCAGCGTTAAATGAAAAACGATACGAGCGGGAAGTTCAATTCTAGTTCGCGGTCTTTAATCATGAACGGAGTTGGCTTTTTTTTGGCCCAATGCTCACACATGAATTCCCATGACCCAAGCGATAAAGTCCTAACGCAAGAATTCTTCGGCAACGTCGATTTCTTCCCCTGATCATGACCGCTGTTAAAACGTCAAACATTTCTCTGCCCATCGTTCGTTCAACAAGGAAAGACAACGAACTGCTGTAGGTTAAGCTGAACGAAGAGAAGAAGAATCACCGTAACTATGAGCACTCCTTCAACGGGACGTATACTTGTTTCGGTTTAGATCGTGATCGATATCATGTCTTTCGAAAACACATGGGTAAACAACGCGGTATCTAATATCTGGTTACTGACAATTTTTGTCCCACAAGTGCGACCCTTCCTTTCTTTCTGAAAGTTTTCCTTTCCGGTTGCGGTTTCAAATTTTTGCCGTTTTTTGGCCGGCAAAGATGAAAACTTTTCCCAAGTGCGACCCATACCTAACATACTAGATCAAATGAAAGATAGGCGACTGATGTATCTCATGACCCACGTACATATCTCACGGTAACTTGAGAACAATGAGTCGAAGGTCAAATCTGTGAAATTCGCGCGGTTAAATGTCTCCAAGGCCGGGATCTTTGCTCTTCTCTAGCTTGGGTCGAAAGTGCTCAGTTGTTAGATCCTAACAAAACGTGGTAAGTTCTTAATAGAAAAGCTTGTGACGAGAGTGCGGCAAAATGATTATTTCTCTCGTAATAAGTTACCGGCGCGCTTTCTAGACGATGTCGTGAGGGTAAAGTGCAGCACTCTTCGCACAGTTGATGGTGCCGCGTTTCAAGGGAAGGCTTTCTCATGTCGTTTGCGACATTTCTTCAGCATTTTCCAGATTCTGGTGTATTTAACGAGAATGCATTTAAGAGGTTAAGAGGCTACTAAGTGGCCTTGATCACAGTGTTTTGATCGATTGAGTCAATATTAAAAAAACTATAACAACAACAAACCGATGGGGCGCTCACTCACGTGGCAGGGATTTCGACCCCTGTTGCAAAAGCCACAGCGAATCGCCGTTTGGATATGCCAACTACTTCATGAGTTGTGCTCTCACAAAATGTGGATGAAGATACCGGTTGCTTTTTACAAACACCGTCATGAAGCAACGGCAAAAAGGTAAGTAAGCTTTCATAGTTTGTTGTTTGCTTAAAATTTCAGTCAGTTGGATAAAAGAAAGTCTTAAAATCGCGTTTATCGTATATTTTCAAGCGATCCGACTTTCGAGTCTCTGGCTTTTGCTTTAAAAGCCTTTCGAAACGTTGCGTGCTTTTATTTATTTTCTCCTCCTTGCATCACACAAAGAACCGGCAAAACAAAGACTACTGTTATCTGAGAATGTCAGCCCTCCCCTCCCCCTTACCCACGGGGGACACGGGAGACCAAAGAACAAAAATAGATCGTTTCACTGCCACGGAATTAAAAAAAAAAAATCGAAAACAATCTAGTGGAAGAAGCTCAGAAATTGTTATGTTGTAGAAGCTAAATAGATAAGACATTTCTCCACGTTTTAGGCCCGTGCTTTTCCCCAGCATTCAGATACTCGTCGAAATGTTCCGCAGAAATTCACTGAGCTAACAATTTCCGTTTTTAATTTTAACTGCTCAGTTATCACCAAGGTTTACAGTGGCATCCAGACGTGTCGTCGGAGCGTGCCACTGTTGCCTTTAATAATTTCTGTTTTTCATTTTAACTGCTCAGTTATCACCAAGGTTTACAGTGGCATCCAGACGTTTCGTCGGAGCGTGCCACTGTTGCCTTTAATAATTTTTGTTTTTCATTTTAACTGCTCAGTTTTATATATCGCCAAGGTTTACAGTGGCATCCAGACGTTTCGTCGGAGCGTGCCACTGTTGCCTTTAATAATTTCTGTTTTTCATTTTAACTGCTCAGTTTTATATATCGCCAAGGTTTACAGTGGCATCCAGACGTTTCGTCAGAGCGTGCCACTGTTGCCTGTAATAATTTCTGTTTTTCATTTTGACTGCTCAGTTATCGCCAAGGTTTACAGTGGCATCCACGAAAGGGGATAGAGAACTTAAAGAAAATCGGAAAAGTGAATTGGAAGAATAAATAAGAATAAATGAGTTTCTTGCACTGCAAAGAGAATGTTCGTTTCTCGAGGTTCTTACATAAGAGCACGAAGTTTTAAATGGTTTGTCGCAAATGCGCTTTCTGCTATCTCTATCATACACTCGAACGTTAATTTTACATTGAGACCACAGTTGACAAAGGGGAAAGATAGCCCCTCGAGCGGGAAACAGAAATAAATGGGTGAAGCGTATATACGTAATTCATTTCTGTAATTGTGGATCGTCTTAAGCTTTGTCTGCTGCTTTGTCTGCTCAAAGTCATGGATCTAAATAAAGAAACTTTTTCAGTGTCCCCGCTGCATACAAAAAGCTTTATAGCCTGCTTAGCTTGGCGGTTTAAGCAATTTGAGCGCGCGTGCACGAAGCAGCGAAGCCGCGAAAACGAGCGGCAAAGGCTTCCCCGTTCGTTTTATTTGGCGGCTTTGTAGCGCTAATGTCGGGAACGGGTATCCGACAAATAAGTCCCAGGTTAATATCTCAAATTGTTTACTGTTGCTTTTCTCGGTTACAGAATTCTTCCGTTCTATATCTCGCTCTCTCTGCTCTCACACCAAGAAACGATCTTATTACGCTGTTTCGCAATCAAAAGTTCAATGTTCAAAAGAGATTGTCTTTCACTAAATAACGATAATGGCCATGCTTTCTTGTCACGTTATGTCACGCTATGTCACGCTTCCGACACTACTCTCCCCCTATTTGACACTTCGGTTACAGTGGCAAATATGAATAATGCGAGAAGCGATTACAATAAATGCGAATATGCTCAAAATGTCTTAATCAAATGTTCAAATGTTGAGAAAACATTGTTTGTCATCAACCAGACTCCTCATCACTTGCTATACTTTGAATTCGCGCCCGCGCAGCGACTGCGGCGTCTCTAGTCGGCCTAAAGGTTGGCGCCTCTGCATTCAGTGCTGCTTTGGGTTTATCTGCGGTCCTGTCACAAGATAGCTCTAACGGGTAGAGGTGCTGTATGGGCCTCTCTAGATAAGACTTCCCAGCTCGCAGCTTAACGGCCCTGATGACTCCATCACTTCCTGGAAACAGCTCCTCTACAATTCCTAGCCTCCACTGCCCGCGGTTCTTCTCGTCACCCTTGATAATAACGACGTCCCCACTTGTTAGAGATAGCTGCCTTTTGTTGTGTTTCATGTTATGCCTTTCACGTAGCCCCCTTAGGTACTCGGCAGTCCACCTTCTCCAGATCACATCCTTGCATCTCGTTAGATACCTTGCACGTTTTCTCAGATCAGGATTGTCTTGATGGTGTGCTTCAGGATCAGGCAACAAGTTAGGGCGTCCGAACTGCAACATGCTCGGGGTCAACAAAGGAAGCTGAACATCCTCTTCCACATAACTCAGAGGACGATTGTTCAGCGCGACCTCCACGTCCAGCAGCACGTCCTGCAGCTCTGCCCAGGTGAGAGTTCCATTTCCGACAGACTTGTTGAAGGCTTGTTTGACAATTCCAACCATGCGTTCAAATTGCCCGCCCCACCATGGAGCTCTACTGAGATTGAACTGCCATTTGATGTTCAACTTGGCAAGGTAGTCATGGAGACGCTCGTCTTGCATGACATTTCGTATCCACTTCGCGGCAGCCACGAAAGTTCTACCATTATCTGAATAGATTTTTGCAGGGCGACCTTTTCTTGCTATGAATCGTTTCAAAGTACCAATGAACTCCTCTGTCTCCATGGTCTTTGTCAGTTCGAGGTACAAGGCTCGGGACAGGCTACAGGCATAGAGGACTATGTACGCTTTCCCTTCTTTATTTCTGCCATCACGGTACTTGATTGGTCCGGCGTAGTCTATTCCAACAACCTGAAAGGGCGAAGTTCCCTCTGTCCTATCGGTAGGCAGGTAGCCTGGAGGAGGGTTGGCGAATGCTGATACATGAAATCTTTTGCATCCATAACAATGCTTTATGAGGCGTTTAACAACTTGGCGCAACCTTGGTACCCAATAGGTCTCGCGTACTTTGGCCATGGTCAAACCAACTCCCCCATGAAGGGTCTGGGTGTGGAAGTGTGTCACTAGTTTTCCAGTAAACACGTCATCGTCAGGCAGGTAAATTGGGTAGTGTCCTTGAATACGTCCCGGCACTCGAATATCCCATCTATGTTCTGTTAGAGGTTCAGTTTCATTCGATCTTCGTCAAATTGGTGGTGCCTTGACTCCTGGCTTGTGATCTTCTTACCCAGAACTGCAACTGGTTGGATGTCTCTTCGGTAGTGATTGGGCCGGCGATCCTCTGCTGCCGTTTAGCTCTGCAGTTCCTTGTAAACCGCGCCACCCTCGAACAGATTCGGATGGCCTTCCATAGGTCGTACTTGCGCATCACCAGGTCTAGCTCGTCATCTGTCTTCGCAGTTGCGCACAGAACTTCCCTTATGATCTTGGCTTCAGCTTGTGACTCCTTGGTAGGTGTGGTAACAATATCTACCGGCCAACTTTCTGGGAAAGGTAACCACGTTGGCCCATGCCACCACAGATCTGAGCAGTTGCTTATATGCCCACCTCGGCTACCCAGGTCGGCAGGGTTTTCCTTGGTACCCACGTGCTTCCATTGGATGTACTGTTTCTCTTGGATTTTCCTCACTCGATTACTAACGAATTGCTTGTAGTCTCCGCCCCCCTTGATCCAGTGAAGAGCTACGCTGCTATCGAGCCAACAATAAACACTTCCAACTGGGAAACCTTGCAGTGCTTCTTTAACGTTATCCACAAGATTGGCTGCCATGTGCCCCGACACCAGTTCGAGTCTTGGTATGGTAAGTCCTTTCTTCGCCAGTCTGGACTTTGCTGTCACGAGTCCTTGTGACACCCCCGTCGGTTGATAAGTGACGGCGTAAACTGCAGCTGACACGCCCTGGCTGCTTGCGTCGCCAAAGGCATGAAGATTGATGCTAGTGATCTCCTCTTGGTGCTGGGCAATACTTCTTGCTACTTCTACCTTGTCTGTAAGGCTATTCTCCCAGGTTTGCCAACGGATCTCGAGTCCCTGGGGTAGCTCTTGGTCCCATGGGATTCGGGCTTCGCACACTTCTCTGTAAAGAAATTTCCCTTCCAGAGTGATTGGTGATGCTAGACCGAGGGGATCGTAGATCTTGGCGATCTTTCCGAGGACTTCTCTCTTGGTTGCTTTCGTGATCGGGTCAGGGAAACTGGTTTGTATTGTATCCTTCCGTTTGTCCAATGGTACACCAAGCAGCTTCGTTTCTCCTTGTTTGACTCCTAACTGGTCCTTGGCGTAGCTCTGGTTTTCATTTTGATGGGTAGTGGGTCGTTCTTCCACTGTTTCCTCGTAGGGTGTATGCTGTTCCAGGGACGGG
>JAHPZR010018016.1:15000-20276 GCA_019787425.1 Platygyra sinensis | reverse complement strand
ACGGTCATCTATACCTATGCAAGACAGAAAAAATCGATGTTCTGAAATTTGTCAGGAAGAAGGTTTTTACTAACTTGTTTCAAAACAGTAACTTTGAGGTTGTTTGGATTTTTATTTTCTTCTCCAGACCGCCTTTTGTATTTTGCCCCTAAAAGAGCCAAACTCGGCCCTGAAATTGCACTTTTTGCGAAGGCTGGCAAGCCAAAATGCTGTGCGTGGCTGGAAAAGCTAACCCATATTATTAAAATATAATGTTTTAGTACTTATTTCGCGTTGTTAGATCCACATGTAATTTGACCCTGAATTTTTAACAAATTTTCAAAATTATACGCGACGGCGATGTCTCGTCACGTCCAAAGTTAGGTCAAATTCGTGGACCAAAAAGTCAATCTGGTACATGGATTTACCTCCCAAAACTATTTTTCTGGATAAAAGTATCACTTCATCTCACTTTTTATCGCAAATTTAGCTTGGGTAAATAAAACGCAAAAATTTGACAGCATCTAGTTGAAACCAGACACCTGAGCTAATCGCTTGACATTTTGACCTTTCACGCCGCGATTATCATCTCTAACGTTGACCCTGAAATGTTTGCCTGTGGGTCTCAATCCGGTAAAATAATTGTTTTAAGCCACTAGATATCAGCTATAGCAATTTAAAGACAGTTTCTAGCTGCAAACGAACATGTTTAGCAAAGGCTAATTTTGAATAATTAAGCTTAAACATGAAGCGGTCAGCGAGCACAGAATGCACGCGACAAAAATGTCGGTTTATAAATCGTTATTGAGAAAAATCTGGAGGAGAACTAGAAGAATAAATAGTTTACTAAATACTTGGAGTTATCTCTTACCTTAATCCTGCCTACCGTGATAACAAATGGTCACATTGCTGCGGCTTCATTGTTTGTTCGAAACAGTCTCGACGGTTGCCAAGCTTACAAACAAAATCACGGACACAGGACTCCCAAGGTCGCGTGATAGCGGCGGCGTTGTTTATTTATTTTAATTGTTTCTATTTGTTTGGTTGTCTGTTTGTTTTTTGTAATTGATGGTTTTGTTGCTTTTTCTTAATATATAAGTTTTATTGCATTTATATCACTGTGATTCTCATAGCCAATTATCTTTTCAGTCTGCTTACCCTATGTCAACGAGCATGCCTCAGAAAACAGGTGTGCTCTGCCTGTAACTCTGACCTGTCTTGTTTTAGCGCCCTTCTAGAGCGATTAATACCTTGTCGTAAAAAGCGTTATATCCTTTGGCCTTTCAAATTAATGTCGGATTTGTTTTTACTTGTAAATAACATTACGTAACTGGAGAATCCTGCATCTATTTTAAAGTTAGAAATTGTAATTTAATGGCTTCATGTGGTTTTGCACATTTTTCGGGTAATCGTGTGGATCGAGTGCAGACAATCCGGTAAATGTCCAGTGTGTGTTTGCGGGAAGCTGGTTAAAGAGTACTCAAGGCCACCTTCGAAATTTTTTGTATTTGAAGACGCTGGACCACACCTCGCAATAGGTGGCTGTGCATGCTGGCTTTGATACACCTGTCAACTGTCACGCATCATGCACTATTGTCACGCACTATGTATGAATGTCACACAAAAATCATGAAGCTGTCTGGAATGTCAAAATGTATGCCAGAGTATGTAGCCGAAGACAAGTTCATCTGTCATAATCAGAAATGTTAGATCCCCAAAACTAGAGGACAAGGAAGAATGCACTCCGCAGGAGAAAGAGGGACCTTGAAGAGAGGGCAGGTAATTGAAAAGCGTGTACATAATTAAACTTTTCTAGTCTTGTAAAATTTGGTAGATACCGAAGGTCATGATACAGTTGGTAGTTTTGGTCTTTCACTTTCATCTTACAGGGTGTTTGATAACGACAAGTAGCATCTATACCTATGCAAGACAGAAAAAATCGATGTTCTGAAAATTTGTCAGGAAGAAGGTTTTTACTAACTTGTTTCAAAACAGTAACTTTGAGGTTGTTTGGATTTTTATTTTCTTCTCCAGACCGCCTTTTGTATTTTGCCCCTAAAAGAGCCAAACTCGGCCCTGAAATTGCACTTTTTGCGAAGGCTGGCAAGCCAAAATGCTGTGCGTGGCTGGAAAAGCTAACCCATATTATTAAAATATAATGTTTTAGTACTTATTTCGCGTTGTTAGATCCACATGTAATTTGACCCTGAATTTTTAACAAATTTTCAAAATTATACGCGACGGCGATGTCTCGTCACGTCCAAAGTTAGGTCAAATTCGTGGACCAAAAAGTCAATCTGGTACATGGATTTACCTCCCAAAACTATTTTTCTGGATAAAAGTATCACTTCATCTCACTTTTTATCGCAAATTTAGCTTGGGTAAATAAAACGCAAAAATTTGACAGCATCTAGTTGAAACCAGACACCTGAGCTAATCGCTTGACATTTTGACCTTTCACGCCGCGATTATCATCTCTAACGTTGACCCTGAAATGTTTGCCTGTGGGTCTCAATCCGGTAAAATAATTGTTTTAAGCCACTAGATATCAGCTATAGCAATTTAAAGACAGTTTCTAGCTGCAAACGAACATGTTTAGCAAAGGCTAATTTTGAATAATTAAGCTTAAACATGAAGCGGTCAGCGAGCACAGAATGCACGCGACAAAAATGTCGGTTTATAAATCGTTATTGAGAAAAATCTGGAGGAGAACTAGAAGAATAAATAGTTTACTAAATACTTGGAGTTATCTCTTACCTTAATCCTGCCTACCGTGATAACAAATGGTCACATTGCTGCGGCTTCATTGTTTGTTCGAAACAGTCTCGACGGTTGCCAAGCTTACAAACAAAATCACGGACACAGGACTCCCAAGGTCGCGTGATAGCGGCGGCGTTGTTTATTTATTTTAATTGTTTCTATTTGTTTGGTTGTCTGTTTGTTTTTTTGTAATTGATGGTTTTGTTGCTTTTTCTTAATATATAAGTTTTATTGCATTTATATCACTGTGATTCTCATAGCCAATTATCTTTTCAGTCTGCTTACCCTATGTCAACGAGCATGCCTCAGAAAACAGGTGTGCTCTGCCTGTAACTCTGACCTGTCTTGTTTTAGCGCCCTTCTAGAGCGATTAATACCTTGTCGTAAAAAGCGTTATATCCTTTGGCCTTTCAAATTAATGTCGGATTTGTTTTTACTTGTAAATAACATTACGTAACTGGAGAATCCTGCATCTATTTTAAAGTTAGAAATTGTAATTTAATGGCTTCATGTGGTTTTGCACATTTTTCGGGTAATCGTGTGGATCGAGTGCAGACAATCCGGTAAATGTCCAGTGTGTGTTTGCGGGAAGCTGGTTAAAGAGTACTCAAGGCCACCTTCGAAATTTTTTGTATTTGAAGACGCTGGACCACACCTCGCAATAGGTGGCTGTGCATGCTGGCTTTGATACACCTGTCAACTGTCACGCATCATGCACTATTGTCACGCACTATGTATGAATGTCACACAAAAATCATGAAGCTGTCTGGAATGTCAAAATGTATGCCAGAGTATGTAGCCGAAGACAAGTTCATCTGTCATAATCAGAAATGTTAGATCCCCAAAACTAGAGGACAAGGAAGAATGCACTCCGCAGGAGAAAGAGGGACCTTGAAGAGAGGGCAGGTAATTGAAAAGCGTGTACATAATTAAACTTTTCTAGTCTTGTAAAATTTGGTAGATACCGAAGGTCATGATACAGTTGGTAGTTTTGGTCTTTCACTTTCATCTTACAGGGTGTTTGATAACGACAAGTAGCATCTTCGGCTGACGATTTGTCCAGGACATCGTGAGTCTTTCGGTATCACATGGCGATCTAATAAAAGAAACTGTACTGCTCCGATTTCTGTGAAAAGAGAACGTAGTATTACACTCTCGCAGTCCAGACAGCTATTCCACTCCACTGGTGTGTTAGTTCCTGTGGCGTCGCGCAAGTTTATTAGACTAAATAAAAAAAATAAATAAAATAAATACTACTACTACTGCTACTACTACTACTACTACTACTACTACTACTACTACTACTACTACTACTACTACTACTACTACTACTACTACTACTACTACTACTACTACTACTACTACTACTACTACTACTAAAAACTTTATTGAAATTTCACAATAATTACTTACAAGATTAAAAAGGCTAAAAGAACAGAGTAGGGTATAATTATTTTTTATCTGTTATAACATGCTGCATGCCAGATTGTACAAGGGTTTATTGAAGTGTCTTGCTAGAGAGGTGGAGGCTAAAGCTATGTCACAATTGCAAAAATGTCTAAAATTTTTTTACGAGCCCCATATGAGCACAAGCCCTCCTGAGAGTGTAGACTCCTCGCGCGCGTTCCCTCTAGAAGTCCAATAAAACCCTTAACAGCCGAACATAATTCCTCCAATAGAAATCTAATAGTCTTTTCCTTCGATATAAGCCCGTGGGAGGATCTTGTAACTAAATGAGTAGCTTACTTCGAGAGAGCTCTCTCAAACATATTTTGCATCAAAACTGTAAGAAACCTATCACCCTGGTATAAATTTTCTTCCTTAGCCATAAGTCCAGCGCGACGTTTCTCAAACACCCCAATTTGATTTTCCAAGAGCTTTATGTTAATAAGATTCTATCAAGTTCCCGTTCTGTTGACTCTGCCAACAAAAAAAACTTAACTTGGTTCGTCAACAAATCTGTCTTTTTGTTAAATTAATTCCTCACAAGAAGTTTCCTGGAGATTAACTTTGCTTTCTGAGGAACGCACCCGAGCCGCGGTCTACAGTGATTCGCCCAGGAGGGTTGGCGCTCATATATGTGGCTCGTGGGAGATTCTTCGATTCACAGTCTAAGGCAGAGTCTCCAAATACACAAAATTTCGAAGGTGGCCTTGAGTACTCTTTGCACAGCTTCCCACAACCACACACTGGACATTGGGCAGATTGTCTGCACTTGGTCCACACGATCCCCCGACAATTAATTAAGAGTGCAAAACCACATGAAGCCATTAAAATACAATTTCTAACTTTACTAAAGATGCAAGAGTCTCCAATTCCGTATGTTATTTACAAGTAAAAAAAAACAAGACAGGTCAGAGTAAATTAAAAGCAAGTGCGTGCGTACGTTCTGCGAAATGAAAAGGTAAAGAAGCAATCACGAACTACCCAATTGTGATGTTCTCCCGATTTGACCGTACCGGTATACGTGATAAATAAATAAATAAACAACAAATAAATAACATTTATTTACCCTCGGCAGTGTTTATAGCACAAGT
>JAHPZR010018016.1:0-10000 GCA_019787425.1 Platygyra sinensis | reverse complement strand
ATTTCACGACTCGTCGCTCCAGTGAAGCGCGTTACATGTCGAATCGAACCAAACATTGCATCGCGAAACGCAATTAATCCCACTTGGCTATAGCTTCAGATTCGAAAGGACATTAGGTAAATTAATAAGTTAACTTTGTGCCGTTTAATTGTCTGTAGCTTCATCATATTTAAGTTCAGTAGGTTAAAAGAGTGGCCACTGAATAATAAGTACAGTCTTATCGTGAAATACTGAGTCACACATCGATACTGCAGGCGTCTACAAAATATACAAGAAAAAGCCATGTCAACTCGGATCGGAGGATTTATCTG
This sequence comes from Platygyra sinensis, assembly GCA_019787425.1. Lineage (NCBI taxonomy): Eukaryota > Metazoa > Cnidaria > Anthozoa > Scleractinia > Merulinidae > Platygyra > Platygyra sinensis. Next base: position 9,689 of record JAHPZR010018016.1, on the reverse strand, counting down.
TGGGTATTATTACGACTATTACGTCTTTGGGAAGCAGCAGTACGAAGCAGAATGATTTCCAAAACGTCTTTGAACAAAATATTTCTCTTTGCAGCGTTTGAAGGTTTTGGTATATTCTGAGAGCTAAAGCTACATAGCAGTAGTAGCCATCGACTTCGGTACAACATTCCGTGGCTTTGCCTTTGCTTTCAATCACAAAGAAGGAAAAGGAGGGATTCACATGAACAAAGCATGGGGCCATGACCAGGGAGGTGCAACTCTCAAAACACCAACCTCTCTACTTCTGCGTCCCGATGGTCAATTTGACTCGTTTGGATACGAAGCGGATGAGAAGTATGCCAGTTTCGTCAGCGGGGAAGATAGAGAGTATCTGTACTTCAAACAGTTTAAAATGAAGCTTCATATATCAGAGGTAAATCTTATATTTTCGCGAAAGCATAAAACTTACATAAAATTGTAGACTATACCAAAGGGATAAAGGTCAAGAACTATCATTTGTCTTGGGGGACACCCCCTCCCCAAAACCAGTAGATTGAGTGGTTGGAATCGTTGCTGGAGAGCCTTGAAAAAAGTCTCCCTTTATTATTTATCTGTTCAAAACGGTGTCAGAAACAGTTCAGCGGCTTTAGCGCTTTGACATTTTCATTTCCTAGCCTGTATACATGAAAACTAGCATTTGAAAACTCATCGGCTACAACTTATTTTCGTTTTTAACTGCCGATGCATGATAATACTGTTGTAACAATACTGCTCATAATTGTTTTTAAACATGATAACCAACATAATAATTTATTTGTAATAGACTTTGGACCGTAATACCAAGCTCTCAGCACGAAATGGCAGAGAAGTGGATGTTCTACACGTCTTTTCTCACTCGATAAGATACCTTAAAGATCAAGCTATTGAAATCATCCAAGAAAGAACTGGTGATGAACATTACAGTGCCAAGGACATCCAGTGGGTTATAACAGTTCCCGCCATTTGGAAACCCGCGGGGTAAGCAGTTCATGAGGGAAGCTGCTTATAAGGTAAATATTACCAAGTTGCGGCCAAACGTGAGATGATTGAACTTCATATGACGTCACATGACGCCATGACCAAAAGACATCCATTTTGTAGGACAAGCCGGCCACAACTACCCTTGCAGCCTCACTTTTAGGGGTAAGAAATTGGAAAACTGTCTGTTCAGTACTAGATCACAGAAGACGTCAAAATGTGGTACGAACATCATTGACACACTCGGCTACGGCTCGTGTGTCACTTTTTTGTTCTTACTACATTTTGACGTCATCTGTGATCTATTTTTGATTTTGTTTTTTTAATTTAAGGCCGGGATTGCATCAGCTGATAATCCTGAGCAGCTGCTCATTGCCTTGGAACCGGAATGCGCCTCTGCGTACTGCAGAGAAAAAAAGATGAGAGACTTCTCCAGTAAGAAGGGAGATGGTAGTGTGTCTGACGTCTTTGCGAGGCCTGGCCATGGATCAAGATACCTAGTGATTGATATTGGAGGTAATGTACCCTAGTACGAGGCTTTTCCCTTGACCAAAACGATCACTTTGTGTTTGCCATTTATCCAGGAATCCGAGGAATACTAGTGAAAGCAATTGGAAAAATACTTTTTCGAAAATGTTTGTTGAAACATATTTAATGGCGAGGAATGGTCATGAAGCCCGACAAAGATCTTGGCTGTCTGTTTTTGTTCTCTTTTTTGGCTTTGAAGGTACACAAAATACAATAGTTGTGTATTCCGTACTGAGGAACTAACCAATAGAAATGTTTTGGTATGGTCATTCAAGCATAGTGTAAAACAAAAGATTTTTCCCGGTCGTGGACCTTCCTACATAAATCTTAGCATCATTATTCTTTGTTTACTTCATTGATGGTTTGCCGGAGTTCATAACCAATCCCCTCAGTATATTAACTATGGTTGGAAATTGTATAAGTGGGCATGAGCAACATCTCTTTCATTTGGTCGGAATGCCTATTATTACACTATATCTTCCCATTTGGATACAAAAGATCTTGCTATCTTAGAGGTATGAGAACTCGATTTTTCTTCCAATCCCCGGTCAGGTGCTACTTTTATTCTTATAGAGGAGAGCGATTGCAATTTCTTTAGAAATTAAATTCGGTCTGAATCACATTAAAATCGCGGAGTTGGAATTATAGTGTATTTCAATTGGAGAAAGTATCAGAAAAGGTTCAAAGCTACCTCAGTGGTATTTAACTGAGTGCAGGAAAAACAAAAACATAAGTAATCACTCTGACCAATGACAATGAACATAGACAATCCAGGGATTAACCAAACCGACGTTTAATACGTGTAGCTGCAGCGGGGCGTGAACGATTAGGTTTGGTTTGACTTCTGATTGGAAGAGAAAGAGGCGGGAATTTTTTTTTTTTTTTTAAGAATTAGTTTTGACTTTCAAGAGGGAAACGTTCTATCAAGCGACTAAGCAAGTTCAGTGGGCCAAGAACTAAAATTTTGCGATCAGATTGGTCTCTTGCCGATCCAATATTTCAGTCAATTAAGTAATACCACAGGCAGACCACTCTATGTGTTCGTGGTTTAATATAGAGAATCTATGAGAGTTATGAATAAAGCTCTGAAAATTGCACATCTAAATCACATCTGGGTCTGAATATCCCAACAAAGTTAAATGAAACCTTAATCGACTCATGTATGGTGTTTTTTCGCCTTCCTGGGCCGTCTAAAGCGTCTTATAGCGAAATTACTTTCGGCCGGTTACGGTTACATGTAAGACAAGAGACGGAGACAAGGCTTGCAACTTAGCGGCCGTCAGCCGCGACCTCCTCCACTTCAAACTGGAATCAACGCAAAAATACTGAAAATCTCACCTGAATGGCGACGGATCTTGATAGATGAGTTTTTTCTCTATCTCTTCGCCGAAATTGAGCTTCATCCCTCCAACAGTTTCCGAGAAAATCGATGCTGAAGTCACAAATACAGCTTTCTCAATATGATCGGTGCCAAACTCAGCGACCAAAGGAATTCAAGGAATGCAGGCCGTTTCAAATCTACCAATCAGCGCTTGGCTTTCGGCGGTTTTTTTGGCTTCCCGCGGGAAAACCATGGGAATCCAAGCGCTGATTGAGTAGATTTGAAACGGCCTGCATTTCTTGAATTCCTTTGGTTGCTGAGTTTGGCACCGATCATATTGAGAAAGCTGTATTTGTGACTTCAGCATCGATTTTCTCGGAAACTGTTGGAGGGATGAAGCTCAAATTCGGCGAAGAGATAGAGAAAAAACTCATCTATCAAGATCCGTCGCCATTCAGGTGAGATTTTCAGTATTTTTGCGTTAATTCCAGTTTGAAGTGGAGGAGGTCGCGGCTGACGGCCGCTAAGTTGCAAGCCTTGTCTCCCTCTCTTGTCTTAACCGTAACCGGCCAAAAGTAATTTCGCTATAAGGCGCTGTAGACGGCCCAGGAAGGCGAAATAACACCATACATGAGTCGATTAAGGTTTCATTTAACTTTATAGGGATATTCAGACCTAGATGTGATTTAGATGTGCAATTATCAGAGCTTTATTCATAGCCCTCATAGATTCTCTATATTAAACCATGAACACATAGAGTGGCCTACCTGCGGTATTACTCGGTGCACCACGGTCTAAGCGATCTTGCGCCGATATTTTTTGTAGTTTTGTGGGCTAGCTACCATTGTTAGAGAAACCTTGTCAACATCGCGCTACGTCTGTGTATGTTAAAAACCAGGTTTAATAAAAGAATATCGGTGTTTGCTCCATTTTTTTTTTTTTTTTTTTTTTTGCGTTTTTTTTCCACACCTCGGGCCGATATTTTCTTATTCACTACCGTCTCTCGCGCTTGGTGGATATGAGACATTGAGATTGGTCGAATAGTTGACATGCGTATCATAATTGTTATTTCAAATGATTGCAAATATTTCACAACTGAACTTTGAATGAGATTTGACGACTTATTATTTGTACATGGGCTAGTTTTACACTGTTCCAAACTAATAAAGGTGCTTTTACAATTCAGAGCGTTTTTATATTAAGTTGCAAGTTTGTTAAATCAACACGTCTGTTAACCAAGCGTCGCATATGCAAGGTGTTGATGATAAAAAGGTAACACAAAGCGACTGCAGACTCATGGAGTGGAAAAAAACCTGCCTCAAGCCGTCACCTCAGGGAAAAAAAAAAGAAAGAAAAAGAAAACAAGTCAGTCTTTTTGGGCCCGAAGATAAGTACGCAAAGGTCCAGCAAAAAAAAAAAAAAACAGTTAAATTTTGGCAAGCCAACAAGAAGCGCGGAAAGCGCTATTCACTGGTTTTGGCTTGCAGGGGATAACGGCGCTGCAAATCATTAACATCTAAAACTGAATTGTTGTTTGTGTTACCGTTTCTTGCGGAACACATTAGAGCTTGCTTTATTGTTCATAGGCGGAACATTAGATGTCACAGCTCATGAAATCCTGACAAATGGCAATATTAAAGAAGTCCATCAAGTGACAGGAGGACCACACAGTGGAACAAAAGTTGACGAGGAGTTCGTGTCCCTGCTTAAGAAGTTCTTTGGGACTAACGTTGTTGAGATATTCCGTGAAAAATACCCCGGAGAATGGCTCGAGGTGATGAAGGAATTTGAAATGAAGGAAACGAGGACGTCGAGCTTCAGAGGGTGAAACAACAAGAATTTGACTTTCTCGCACGTTTACTTCACTGGTCTCAGAGTATGGTGAACATGATCTTGCAGAACGGTTTGCGAGTTCCTGTGCAGTTGACGACGTAAAATTTGTCAGAAACGAATACTTCTGTTTGGGATCCACGGCGATGAAAAAGTTGTTTGATCCAGTGATTAAAGGGATCGTAGAGCACCTGAAAAATCTTCTTAATAGCCGTGCCTTGAAAAAAGTGGAATTCTTCTTTCTCGTTGGGGGATTTGCGGAATCCGTGTTACTCCAAGACGCCATTAAGAGGCATTTTAGCAGTCAGTTCACCATCCTTGTCCCTAACAACGCCGGTATTGCTGTGGTTCAGGGAGCGGTAATGTTTGGTCAAAGACCTGGCATCATTGCTTCCCGGAAGATGTCTACTACTTATGGTATTGAGATTTACCGTCTGTTTGATGCCAGTATTCATCCCATCGACAAAAAAGGGAATTGGAAGGAGTTATCTACTGCAAGGACTTCCTTGACGTTCTTGTTAAAGAGGGCGAAGTCGTTCAAGTTGAAGAAAGAAGGTATTTTACCTATTCGCCCACTAACTAGTGGCCAGACGTCGTTTGAGGTTGAATTTTACACATCAAGTAATCAGAATGCAAAGTTCACAACAGACCAAGAAGTTGGCCCATCCATAGGAAAGGTAATAGTCTCTTCTCCCGACATCTCCAAGGGAAAGGATCGCGAAATCAGAGTCTGCTTGTATTTTGGGGGAATTGAGATCAAAGTCACCGTAATTGACGTGACAAGCCAAAATACTGGAACAGCCTCCCTAGATTTTTTGTATAAACATACTTGAAGGCATGAGCAAATGTGTTCTAGCGCTACATAAACATGTACAAAAAGTTTTTATTTTCTGGTTGAATGGCTGAGTCAATTTTCAGTGAGTGGTGCCGCTACTTTTCGAGTATCGTAGTCTGTAGAACGGAAGTGCTATGAAATTACACGCATATTATAGATGCTTAACGCTATACTAGTTGCTAATTAAAGTTCTTTAAAACGATAATAACGGGCAATGAGCGGTTAGAACAAGTCTCAGTTATTGGAATAATGTAGTAATACATACAAAAGTAAGTAGTAAACTAAATAGAAACGCTTGGTAACCGTTGTAATCAGTTAATACTAACAATATTTGAAGTTAGTGGTTTCCCTGAAATTATTATAGTAATCAAATTTGTTTAATTGATGTCCAATGGCATGGAATTTTTGCGCCAGTCATTAATGTCATTATTTCTATTCTTACAAGCTAGAGCATCGGCACTTTTGCACGTTTGTTGACCTCCGTTTGAAGAAAATTAATTAGCTACAAATGACTTAGCTGTGTATTTTTTTATAACTATTATTTCAAACCGATCCATTCAACTAGTTGTCCATCACGCGAAGTTTGAAAAGCGAGATGAAGTATGATTAAACATAGGCTCGATTTAATACCAGCCGGGTAGACCAGACACGAGAGAGCTACGCAAATCGAGCCTAGTAGCTAGGTTAAACATTACTTTGCAAAATGTTGACTCGACTTAGCAAGCTACGTATATCGTAACGTATCTGTTCAAGTTGTAGGTATAGAGGACAGACAACAGGACTTACCTACTTAATGGGAAAAGTCAGTTATAGTTGTTGAATAATAATAGTGATAACATTTATGCATGCAGTTCTGGCACAGTTTCTACCACTTTGTTTCTACAACAAACGTCCACCTTTCCGTTTGGCCTGAGGAAGAGCCTATTAAATGGCTGAATCACTCAGTCCCACTACTAGATTGGTAGAGTATGGCGCTGTATAATTGACTTTGATTTGATTTTATTAATGGTAGTTTTATATGCAAAAAGCTTTTTTCCATAACTAAGACAAGGAAAAGACAGAACGAGTATCCTGACACAGCTCTTCAAAATTTGTCAAGGTTGACAAAGTTCACAGGCGAAATGCATTATGTCGAGCTGAAACAAGGACTCGCCAAACATAAGGCCCCCGACAATAACAACCATGTAGCTTTATGAAGCCCCGGCCAAACGATTGCAACATTTCAGGGCAACTTATATCTCAACATTGTTGGCCCAGCATTTGCAAGTTCCGCCCAAACGGTGGCGACATTTTGACGCAACCTATCGCAACTTTGTTGGACTCAACATATGGCACGGGTTTGGCCCTCCTCAGGTTGCGACATGTTACGACATGTTGCAACATGTTGCGCGTTGGAAATCGAGCTAGTGCGCATGCCCGGGCAAACATTGTTGCACGAACCTGGCCACACGATTACGACGACATCATGCAACATCCACAAAATGTTGCGTGGAAAATTTGACCATTTTCAAACGTGAGCCAACAACACCCAACATGTCGCAACACGTCGCAGAAGGGTGGCCAACGCACCAACATGTTGAGCCCAACAATATTGCGTTGAAATGTTGCAATCGTTTGGCCGGGGCTTAAAGATTGTCTTTATAGAAAAATAAATAAATAAATAAATAAATAAATAAATAAATAAATAAAGAAAGAAAGAAAGAAAGAACCTTTCTATGTAGCGTTAATGAACCAGTAATACGTTAAACTAATAAATGGGGTAAGTTTCTAAAGAAACTGTGGTGCTGCGTCGGTGGGGAATATTACAACATAATTTGGTTTTATCAGCTGGTCGGGTTGATAATGTGAATTGGCTACCGTAAAGAGATTCGAATGCTGATGTTTCGAGCGTTAGCTCTTCGTCGGAGCGAACGTTCCAACGAAGGCCAACGCTCGAAACGTCAGCTCTCGAGCGGTTTTCAATGTATGCTGAGTGCCGTATAACAAAACCAAACCAATTATTTGCCAACTAGACTACTCAGTTTACAAATCTCTGAACCGTGATAAAACCTAAATCAAAATCAAGCTAATTATCTAACTACTTTCGACACTCACTTGACAACCGTCCCATATCTACGTCCTCTTTGAAACAGCTGATGGATTGATGGAAAACAGACAGAAGAAGGACCAAAATACTAACGTAAAAGAACTAAGTATAATGGTTAACTGGACCCCAAAATTGGCCTTCTGCTTAATTGCTCACACTTGCTAAATAGCTAGAGAATTTGACCGTCTTAATGATAAAAAAAATATATAGCAAAATTAAAGCTTTATGTTTTCCAAAGGGTGATGCAATATGCTTAATGGACATGTCTGTAATAGTACAGCAAAATCAACTGGAAAACCACAGCAGACGCAATCTTGGTTAGAAGGGAAAACATCTTATATCGGCATTAGAATTTTGCAGTAAAGCCAGGAGCCCATTATTAGGAGCCTACAACTCCCATAACTGATAAGCCAATGCAACGGCATTTTTACAGACCAGTCTATTTTTTGATATTTTTCTCGCGAAATAGGCCAGTTTAATTTCAGTCTACATGAGCACGCTTCGGTGAGCATCACACAATGCGGCCTCACGTGAACATGTTGACATCATGTCGACAGGTCAACGTTAGTCCGTGCTTGTGATTGTAATTGGTCACTGGGGTTCCTGTGGGGATCTGAATTGCAGATAAATTCAAAGTAAAAATAGATCGGTCTGTGAAAACGCTGTCACAGAAATGTGGGGTGGTTGCAGCCTCCTAGTGATGGGCTCCTGGTAAAGTGTTATCTTTTATTATCCAACTGCTGTACTTCGTAGAGTACAAATAACGCCCAAAACGAGTACAATTATCACGCGGTATCTGTACTCCAGAGGGCCGTCTTGACAGGTTTGTTGCAGTTGACCAATCAGTTAACTGGATTTCCCGCGCCAATTCCGTTCCGCTTCCCATATTTCTTTCACGCATTCCCATAAATAAAAATTTTTTCCACCAACTTCGCTCGCAAAGACATAACAATTCTGCGTGATGGATAATAAATCTCTTATTAGACGTTTTCTTGTGTAGTATCGCTGAGAATTTTTACTCGTTGTTTGTATTTTGACTCGCCCTGCCGGCTCGCCAAAATACGGCACAACTCGTTAAAATACTTAGCGATACTACACAACAAAACGTCTAATAAGATATATGTGTTTTCAATTTGAGAATACTTCAGTGCCATATTTCCAACAGGTCGGAACTTTCAAACTAGTTTATATAAATGAATTTCTGTTTCCTCCCTGGGCACCCAAAAATAACGACTTTTCAATGTATAAGTGCTGCCAGTTGATTTTGTTTTACTGGGCAAACAATATTTATTACTATCACACCAAAGTTTGGAGTAAAATGGCTGAGGGAAATACCAAAGCCGCTTTATTAAAATAACCAAACGCCAAACGGCTTGTAATAAAGGGGACAGGAAATCAGAAGAAGGGGGAAATCAAAGATAGATCTCTTATCGCGATGAGAAATCCAATTGGGTGGAGGCGTACTTGCGAGAGGTTACCAAGGCAGAGCTTTGCCAAGAGGGGATTTGACGCAAACTGCATTCCGCGGCTCCTAATCCCTACCACAAGTGACACGCATAGTGTCCAGCCACCTACATTAATTACATAGATATAAAAGGAAAAGACATAAAAATTCTATTCGAAAGCAACTATTCCATGCATATATTTAAGTTCAAAGCGATACTTTTCCTTCTTGCTCCATCTGAATAGTACAAGCCAAAATAATATAATGTTAGGCTTTAAATTTTCAATTATTTCGGATCATTCCTTAACCTAAATCGCCGGCCATAACTTTTAATATTATAGTCAACTCTAGCTAGTAGATTGGACGAAAACTTACTTTACGCTTTTCATTCATGATCATAAAGCCTGGTTTACACTAGCGCGATACGCACAAGTATAAGCCCAAGCGTATAATATAAACAAAAAATAACAAATTTGTTGTGCTTGTGCTTACGCTTATTTCCTTTGTGGTGAATGGCGTAAAATTAGGACAAGCAAAAACGCAACAGTTACACCATCGCCACTTTGTTTCTCTGTCGATGTATCCGGAAGCAATGATTTGTTCTTGAAGATCACTTTACCAATAAGGAAGCTTGCGTATTTAACTTAAA
>JAHPZR010018014.1:0-23524 GCA_019787425.1 Platygyra sinensis | reverse complement strand
GGCTGAAAATATGTGAATAAAGCAGAAATAATCAGAAAAGTTACGATGACGCTTTTATTAATCAACTCCAGGGGCGGGGCAGAAGACTCCTGAAATTTTCGTATCTGGATCATCCAACAAAAAGTGACGTCACATCCGGTTTAAACTAGGCCTCGCAGCTCGTTTCACAAAACGAAAAAATGGCGTTTGGATTTGCCAAGATTTTCTTCTATTTACAAACCATCAGGTTCGTTTCCTTTCTAACTGAGGCTAGAAATATGTGGCAGGCATATTTCTTCGACTTTTTAAGTAAAACTTTCGGTAAGAGAGAACAGTTTATTATTGTTTTGAAGGAAAATAACGAATAGCCTTCTGTCATCGAATAGTGGATTTTACACATTGGCAAAACTGGTGTTGTTCCGACTTTTGGTTCTTGTTGTTCGCGATTTAGTGATAACACTAAGTGAAATAGCCTATAATGTTAACAATAACCTGGATGAAGTATTGCTGGCCATAGTTTTCACTGTGAACAACGGGAACATATTTAACAGAAGCCGTTTAGTTCTGAAAGTCGTTGTCAGTGAACACACAGCTGAAGCTCAGTATCCACGTGCGTGTGGTGGAAGCAACAAGATGAATCGTATACTCAAGGTTAGTATCCTATTTCCGTATCTCTTGTTGAATACTGTTTCTCTGTAAGAAATAATCGATGTTGCGAGTTAGAAAATTGATTGTAAATAAGTTTTGGGGGATATCAGATTTATCCGAAAAGATCAACAAAGGGGTGAAGCAGTCAATGAGTAGATCTATGGGCGACGACCAATTCTTCGACCAGTCGCCTCTTATAACTCTCCTTCAGTCATCAAATGGTTAATTGTTAATTCCTCTGTATTGTCTTGACTGCAATGCTGGCCTGGGGATCGACCTCTTTGGGCACTTGTTTAGGGTTAGCTTTCAATGGAATAGTAATATCCTTACCCACCCACTGTGACCCCGGAAGGGGGGCATTCCCTTATTTGAGCTATTTAACAAATTGACGTCGGTTTTTCATGCGTCTGTCCTGTTATTGATCATGAATTTCGTCAAAACATTGTCAAAGCAGCAGTGGATCCGCAGTCTACTTTAGGCGCGTTCGTTTGGGATCAATCCGGAATAAGAATAATTAGAATAATGCTAGTAAGCGTTTGATTGGGAGCTATTCTCATTCTGGAATACCTGCAGAATAGCCGGAATACATTCCGGAATATATTCTTATTCCGGAATATCCCAAACGAACGCGCCCTTTGACAATGTTATGACAAATTCATTGTCAATAACAGGACAGACGCATTAAAAACTGACATCAATTTGTTTTTTTTTTTACGATAGAAAATGGTCAAATTGTCCGTTCTCATTCGTTGACGCATCGCTTAAATTATAAATTCATGTGGCTGTGTGCTTATTAACAATAAAAATTAGCCACTGATGCGCGCGCGAGAATTTCTGCAGTTATCGTATAAGAGCAAACCGACATGTACGAAACTTTTCTAAAACCCGGTGAGACGTTTCCAACGTGAAGAGGTCCGTGAGGGAAGGAATGTCTCGCCCCCACACTTAGAAAACATCGCTGAAACTGCCTGATAAACTATTAATATAAACGACCACCACGGACTGAAAACTGAAAAGCTGAGCAAATAAATCACTTTATGTTATTGACCTCACTGTTGGGAAAAATTCAATTACATCTATTTAACAATGGACGTGATGTGCGAAAACCTCCCCTGCAGACATTTACTTATTATATTATACTTTTTTCGTATTTGTTAACCAATACATGAATCATTTATAAATTGCTCACGGCCTCTAGATCTTCTTGTTGAATGCTGTTCTGCCACGCGGCCCTCTGAGGATTTGTTAAACACTACAGTGAAATGAAGTTAAAGGCCGTTTTTTTAATTGCACTGGCGTTGAGTTCAGTTGCAATTGTTGGCATGATTCTTTATGCCAATGGAACCGTACAAGACATAATCAGATTTAGAGAGAACACTGATTTTCATTCATCTGCTGAATTATCCGCCTACCATTCGAAGCCTCACGATTATAAAGTTAAAGGTAGTGCAACTCAAAAGCCATTCATTTATCTGACGGAAACAGAGCAATGCCTTCCTGAGAACTTAGCGTCGTCATCTCAGATTGGGGACTCAGAGACCTGTAACTGTGATGTCATTGTGCTAAGTTTCCGAGCCAAGTGCCAAGATAACAATCAGTCACACATCACTTATTTGTTTGATTCGAACACCCTCTTTGCATCAGGACGAAATGTACTCTTTTTTGCCGCATTGAATAGAAGACCAGGCTATCATTATTACATATTTATAAACGACGACACCATCCTCAAGTACAATGAGTTTACACCCGTCAACATGATTAACATGTCGCCGTTCCGAGCTGTGGAAAAGTGGCTGCTAGATTACGAGCCAGCAGTGGGTGTGTTGGATTATAAGTTTCATCATGGCGCAAGCACTGTCATACAGAAAAGGAGAGATATATGTGGTATAAATGAAACATCTCTCGTTCTCCCTACCGTGTTTTTCGACGCCATCTTTAACGCTTTTCACCATAAAGCTGTTGAACATGTCCTCCCCTATCCAACACAGTACGAACGTGTCTGCATATTTTGTTGTAACAGGAACACTATAATGACTGTCGAAGTCAAATTTGGCGGCCAAGCACTCTTGTTTTCCCCTGTTACTGCTGGAAATCCTAAACATCGAAAGTATAATAGGGCTAAAAACAATATGACAGAAATATCGCGTGAATTTATAGCGAAGATCAAGCAAGAGGTTCCACCAACGCTACGAAATCACGTCATTTTCGAAATGTTACACGCAGGTCCAAAGTTCTATCTAGACAAAATGTCGCCTTCGTTTTGTGTGAACGTAACTCGGCACGAGCCTATTATTCCATACAGACACTTGCTGAATGCTGTTTGATCCTTTCTGCTTTCACGCTCACACTTTTCTTTAACGGTTTTTAAATATTCTCACAGACAGAGCTTAGTTTTTCACGCCCGTCAACGAGAGTAACTTTCAAGTGGCTTCGAGTGTGTAAAATGAGATAGTGAAAGCAACTTTATTTCTTTATATTTATCTCTATTGCACCCGCCGAATAAGTTGAATTAATGAAATTTTGATATTATTCATATCATCAGTATTCTTTAAGCCCTTAAAGATAAATTATATGGTGTTTTTAACAGGTTATACTGTTTCTATGGTTACCTATTATGCCATAAAGAATGCCATTATTGGTCTACCAATGGCTGATAATGGGCCCTTTGCAGTTTACGATCACATGGTACAAAAACCGCCATGCTGGAGAGCAAACTGCCAACTGGGACCCCTCCAAAACAAAGCAACTGTAATAACTACATATTTTTTTGTTTTGGTTGTCCCAGTGGGCGGTTTGCTCTCCAGCATGGCGGTTTTTGTACCATGTGATCGTTAACTGCAAAGGGCCCATTTACGTGATACCAGTATTATATATAGTACCATTCATTTTTTTTCCATGGCTCATTCCTTTTTTTTAATGAAATTTTTTATTTTTTTATTGTTTGAACAATTACAACAATTACAATTAAACCTACACTATAAAAAAGGCAGTCTACAAAGTACGTATCTACGTATTACAATCTACACATTACCAAATACAACAAAACTTACAGTTTTCTACTTACAGAGAAAAAAGACTTTAATTAACAGCTTTTTTGGTTACATTGGGTTACATTTACGGACACTATAGAAAATAATTATTACTAAAACGAAAACAAAGAACAATAGAAAAGTTACACTTGCTATAAGGTACGATTGCTGGATCAGTACAGTATAATAAATTACAGTGGAACCTCGATTTAACGAACCTCTATTTAACAAAGTCCTCGATATAACGAACAATACTCTATGTCCCGGCCAAAATTACAGTAAAATGTATTGAATAGAACCTCGATATAACGAACCTCGATATAACGAATTCCTCGATATAACGAAGTAATCCGGAAGCCCAAACGTAATATAACGAATTTCAACGTCAAAACGGGACAGAAGATAAACGCTGAACAGATCAACAATCAGCAAATCCTTTAATCCTTATGGTAAAGAGACAGCAACCTTTCAGTCAACGGCTTATTATATGTAGTAGACATTGGCGCTATAGTGTTTCCACAGAAGTCACCTGCGTTACAAATGGATCATTAACTATGACCTCGATATAACGAACTTTTTGGTCGTTTCCCCTCAAATTCGTTATATCGAGGTTTTCGATATAACGAACCCTCGATTTAACGAACAAATTTGGCTGGTCCCCAGCGACTTCGTTAAGTCGAGGTTCCACTGTATAATATTCAATTAACGAGATTTAGCATAGATTTCTATTTACTTTAAAAATTACATGTTTTGTAGCGTGACGCAGTGCTGGTTGCTGGTTATCAGGATCTAGCTATTCAATTTCCACTATTTTCGGATAGATATACTTTTTCAATAGTGTTATGAAAATTCCAAATTTCCGCTTCAGTAGATGTTGTGATTCTACAGGGAGAGTAAAATCATTGAAAAGGATCTGCTGCTTAGTCATATTAATTTGGGATTTCTGTTCGTTGTTAAACCATGTTGTCATTTTGTAGTAAAAGTCTTCGGCGACAGAGCAAGCCAGGAATGTGTGTTCGAGGGAATCCGGACTTTTGCAAAAAAACATTCATCATCCGGTTTAATTTTGTATCTTTTAAGTTCCTTTTTGGTTTCTAGTATCCTATGGAGTAATTTGAAGGAGAACTGTCTTAATTTATTGTCTGCTGACATTTTTGAGATGTCCTTAAATAAGTTATTCCATTTGTTGGCGAAGGGGGGATAATGTTTGAACCATGATTGAACAGATGCCTGGAAGAGTGAGTAATAACCCTTGCACCGCATTTTAGACAAACGGATGGTTTTTCCTTCGGCAAGCTGGTGTACATCAGATTCTTCTATGATTCATGATTGTTCGTGGAGGGTTTTTAATAGTCATAGCTTTGAATTTAAGAATTTTGAGGATTGAAGAGAGAATTTGGAAATAGTAAAATGAAATTGACTTCAATGTTGTATTTGGTCTTGAATTCTTCATAAGATAGATATTTGTCAGTATTCGGCTTACGAAGATCTTGACGGTATAAAACATACCTCACGCTTTACTCCAGGTTTTCCAATACAAAGATTTTCCTTCGATAGTGACATCTTTGTTGTTCCATATAATTAAGTCGCCTTTGAAGCAATCCGTCTCTATATTGGTCTCGCAATTCACTAAAGTAATCCTAGAAGTTCTGAGTAAAAAGGGGAAATATTGTTGTCTAATTTTTTGGTGTTGTAGTTGCATTTCAAGAGAAACGGTAATCCTCCATATCTAATAGTATTGAAGTAAGCATTGGGGATTGCTTTCCAAGTATCGTTGGATTCACTTAGTAATCTTCCTATCCAGCTTAATCGAAGTGCCTTAACAATTGTGCTAACATTTGGAAAGTTTAGACCTCCTTGATATGGCCTTTGATACAGTACGGTTCTTTTTATTTTGTCCTTTTTATTTCGCCAAAGATAGCTAAAGAACTTTTCCTGTACTCGTTTAATGACTTCCTCTGGAACACAAAGCATTGAGGCCGAGTATACTATTTTAGAAATCCCTAATGCTTTTATTACCAATAAAGTTCGTCCCATAAGGGAGAGGTCCCGAGACAGCCAAACATTCAGTTTTGCAGTTTACATTTTTTGAATTTTGATGAAAAAGTTTTGGTCGTTATTCTTGTTACGATTGTACGAAGTATAGATTCCCAGTGTTTAAGTCGGTTTATTAGTTATGTCTATTGCTAAGAGTCTAGTTTTATTCTTCTTCTGCGATCCAATCCAGATAGTAGCTTTGGTCTTCTTTTTGTTCAATTTGACGGACCTGAGATTTCAGCAAATTTGTTAATAATCATTATATTTTCCTTTAGTGATTCAATATTCTTACAGATAAGAGTCGTGTCATCAGCAAATTGGCTTAATTTTACTTCTACATTATTTGTCATGAGAGCTTTATCCCCTTACTCTTGTTACTCTGACGTATCTTTTGAGCAAGTAATTTGCGGACATAATAAAAAGAATGGGACTCAAGGGACAACCTTGCCGGACACCTCGGGATACCTTAAGTAATTGGTAACGTAACCGCCATTTATTATTCCGCTTTCTACATCCGAGTACATCACTGAGATCCAGTTCCTAAGGTTTGGACCAAAATTGAAATATTTTAGCGTATTTTGAAGGAAATGCCATTCTAATGTGTCAAATGCTTTCTCGAAATCTATAAGTATCATAATTCCTGGAATTTTATTTAGTTCAGTGCATTCTATAATGTCATTGAGCAATCTTACATTCTGGCCAATAAACCTTCCTTTGGCGAATCCAGTTTGATCTGAGTGTATTAATTTGGGTAATTTGAGTTCAATTCTTTTCACAAATGCTCTTGCCAGTATTTTATAGTCGACATTTAAAAGTGTAACTGGACGCCAGTTTGTTAATATGATCAGATAACTTTCGCCTTTTGGTATTAGTGAGATCTGGTTAGTTGCTTGTTACTGAACTTGAAATTACTTCAAAACAGTCGAGTGTTTTTATCAGTCGTTACTTTCAATTGCGGACTCTCATTTTTGTCCATCTCCATCTCACGTCTTAGGTAGTTAGATTAATTCATTCACTATCGGTTTAAGTCCTGAAGGAAAAACCGTGTCTAAATAAAGATTTTACCAATTACCTTTTTCCTGACCCTCCTCGTCTTTGATCCCCTTGTCTTTAATATCCCTCGTCTTTGATCCCCTCGTCTTTGATACCCCTCGTCTTTGATCCCCCTTGTCTTTGATCGCCCTCGTCTTTGATTCCTCTTGTCTTTGATCCCCCTTGTCTTTGATCCCCCTCGTCTTTGATCCCCCTTTTCTTTGATCCCCCAGTCTTTGATCCCCCTCGTTTTTGATCCCTTTCGTCTTTGACCCCCTTGTCTTTGATCCCCCTCGTCTTTGATCTCCCTCGTTTTTGATCCCTTTCGTCTTTGACCCTCCAAGTCTTTGCATAAGAGGGATCAAAGACGCGGCCGATTCCTCTTGTCTTTGATCCCCTAGTCTTTGATCCCCCTTGTCTTTGATCCCCCTCGTCTTTGATCCCCCTCGTTTTTGATCCCTTTCGTCTTTGACCCTCCAAGTCTTTGCATAAGAGGGATCAAAGACGAGGGGGATCAAAGACGCGGCCGGGCATCAAAGACGAGGAGGGTCAGAAAATAGGCAAAGGTAAAAGGTAAAATCTTTATTTAGACACGGTTTTTCCTTCAGGACTTAACAATATTGAATGAATTCTAACTACCTAACTAATAAATCACTAACAGTTACTACAATAAGAGATATAATTAAAACCTGCTTTACAAGGAAGCCGAGTATAAAAGCAAAATAAAAGTTACGTGAATCTACCATCAAAATCGTAATTATTCAAGGGTTAAAAGTGATTTCCAGTCCGCACTGCTCATTCTCGAGTAAGCTGTTGTGTTTAAAAGTTAAAAGTATTAAAATTTAATAAAAGCCTATGGATGAGGATTAAAATAACCGAGCATTTTTGCGACTTTTTGGGGGTGAGACCGGGCACTGATTTTAGTGGGGGAAATAGCGCATTAAGGTGGAACATTTTATTAGGGAAATAAAAGTATAATGACCTATAATGTAGAAGACCAGAATATCTTTATTGCATTTTTTATGAACAACGACACCATGCTACAACGACACCATTCTACAACGAGTTTACACCCGCCAACATGACTAAGATGTCACCGTTCCGAGCTGTGGAAAATTGGCTGCTAGATTACGAGCCAGCAGTGGGTGTGTTGGACTCATGACGCAAGCAATGCCATAAAGAAAAAGAGAGATTCATGTGGTATAAATAAACCATCCCTAGTTCTCCCTCCTGTCACGGTTTTTTGACTTAAAGCTGTCGAACATGTCCTTTCGTATCCAACGCAACACAGACGTGGCTGTACGTGTGAGCCAGTAGAAGAAACACTATGATAGCTGTTGAAGTCAAATTTGGCGGCCAAGCACTTCTGTTTTCTCCTGTCACAGCTGGCAATCCCAAACATCAAGAGTACCATAGGTCTTCAAAAACTATGACGGCAATATTGCGCGAATTTACAGCCGGAGAAAAAATGCGTAAATGTAAATGTAATTTGTTTACCCGCGGAGCACCAAGGAGTTCCTAAGAACTCGTTCAGAAATGTCAATGACAACTGACATCAAGCCGGCAAGAGGCGCCACTAGTGCTAAATCATGTCATATTCAAAAAAATGCTACACGCGAGTGCAAAGTAGTCTTGAACTAGGATTTAATTCCTTTAACTTCGATCGGCTAAGACTCAAATTCTCCTTATTTAAAATGGCTCTCAAAATCTATTTCAATCCGGCGGCGTATTTTTATTTTCGCTCTGATAATGAAGGGAGAAATTAAAATCTATGCAAAATATCTTGTTGATAAGAATATGCTAAAGTGGTTCGTGTAAATTCTTCCCTTTCCTCTCACTTTTAACTAGTCTTGTCCAATGTTCTGAGTTCAAGAGATTTTTTACGATAGCTGCGGAAATTCTCGCGCGCTCATTAGCTAATTTTTCAGGGGCACCCAACTGATCGTTTCGGTAAATTATCTGTTCGGAAGGCCTTTAATCCCCTCTAATTTTCTTGCGATAATTCTCGCCTCGAACTTTCGTGATATGAGAAATTTAATGTATGTTGTTTTCGGATTGTTAAAAATGTCGTTTTGGGTACGGTAAAAAGGTTAGCTATCATTTTCGGAAAGGCGATAAGACCTAAGGTTTTCGGGAAATGAACAAAAGAGCCCTAATAAATTCGAGAATACTCAAATTCCCCTAGAATAACCGAACAGATAAAATTTTTTTAGTGCAACCTAAAATTAACCTACGGATCTTTAAAAGTACTCCAGATAGCCTGAAACAGCGTTTAAAAGCATTTGAGATGAAACGGTGGTCGGGTGCCCCTGATTTTTATCGTCAATAAGCGGACAGACACGTGAATTTGTAATTTATGCAAGGCGGCAACGAACGAGAGCGGACAATTTGACAATTTGTTATGGTAAAAAACAAATTCACGTCAGAATTTCATACTCTTTCCTGTTAAGGTGGCGAAATACGAGATATACAAAAACCCTCAACTTGTCGCGCAACATTGTTTCGTTGCAAGTTTTTGTCGATGTTTCCCGTTTTTCACCTTGCGTGATCAACTTGTCGCGCAACAAAAACATTTGTTGCGGGTTGAAAGAAGTTGTTGCGAAAAGTAGAGCGCAGGTCTACTTTGAACAACAAATTTTGGCCTTATTGCTCGTTTTTCATCAAACTCACAACTTGCCGCGCAACAAATCTGCTCGTGCCCTAGCAAATCAACCAATCAGCGCGCCGCATTTCTTCAACCCGCAACAAATGTTTTTGTTGCCGGTCAAGTTGATCACGCAAGGTGAAAAAACGGGAAACATCGACGAAAACTTGCAACGAAACAATCAGTTGCGCGACAAGTTGAGGGTTTTTGTATCTCGTATTTCGCCGCCTTTATTGACAATGAATTTCATCATAACAGTGTTAAAATAGTCTGTGGATCTACTCGGCTATCACGTCGTGGATCCAGGGTTACTTTGACAATGTTATGATGAAATTCATGATCAGTAACAGGACAGACGCATGAAAATCTAACGTCGGCAAAACCGATTCCAAGGACTTGATTCCTAACGGGCGTGTTAAAAGGCGAAATGGCGAACTGATGGACTAACGTCACTATGGTTAGCTTAATTATTAATTAGTAATTAGTAACGCTTCGGTTAGCCTAACTAGCGCTCATGTTCTTCTCAGAGTTATCACTACTGACATGAAGGGGGTTGGCTTTCAGTGAAAATCGTATGGTTTAACCGTATCCGACATTGTTGAGTGCCATTTCGCCATTTAGTGTTTTAAACACGTTCATTCCTAACTCGAATTAAAGTGAAATAGCAAGTTAAATTCATGGCGCAAGACTACAAAAAAGCGCAAAGTCAACATAACCACTCAAGGGATACAACTTTTTTATTGGGGTGGGTTAAGAATGGTAAAAAATATTTTATATTCATGTAGATATTTCTTCTAATTAAAAACCCAGATCGGCGGTCCTAGGATCATTTACGGGACTGTACAGTGCTCCAGTTACACCCCCGCCAACAGTCATTTATAAACACGTCAAAGCTATTGTTCCTAAAACCTGTCCAATTTTCTCCTGTATATGTCTACATTTCTGAAATAATTTCAACAAAAACAATTTTAAAGAAAACACAGCGAAAACAGCCACAAAAGTCAGTCGAGAATCTGACCAATTTGAAATTCGGAATCCACTTTGTCACCGTCTGGAAAATGGAATCCACGTGGAATTCGAATCCACGGCAATCCAAGCTCAGTTCTCTCGGAGTACTTCCAGTGGGGTTCCCCTTTTTTCGTGGGGCGAGCAAAGAATTATTCGCATTTATTTTGACTATTTTGAAGAACCATTTCATTCTGTTCAATTGTGCACAAAGATTAGACTGCTAAGACATTTGACTGGGTGTAAAGGAAGCAGGTCGTTTCGCCCGATGTCCTGTTCGCCCGGAGTCGTTTCGCCCGGACTGAGAGTCGATTCACCCGGAGTATGAAGTCGTTTCGCCCGAGGATTGAAAATAAGTCCTTTTCTACTTCATCTGCTGGATCTAAGGATAAAGAGAATCAAGTCAAGTTCAACATTTTTTTGTGATCGATCTAACGATGAGTCTAACACAAATAAACAGGCGAAAAAGGTGTGTGAATGTTCCTCGTTCTAAAAAAGGCGCCCACGAACATACCTGTAAGTGTGGACTCTCATTCCGGGCGAAACGACTTCATACTCTGGAGGAAACGACTCTCGGTCCGGGCGAACAGGACATCGGGCGAAACGACCGTAATTCGGTGTAAAGTAATCTGTTTAGCAATGAAACAATGAAGTGAATTCACGTGTGTGGGTAATAATACATACAGAAATGAGTAGGAAAACTTGCTCTTTGGTTTATTGGCTGTACGAAGAAAAAAACGCAAACCAAACAAATTGCAGTCGGAAATCAAGCGGCAACCAATTGGCCTGTTTCAAACGTCGTGCCGTCTGCCGTGCCGAACTCGGAAATACTCATTTCGATTTAAGCTCGGCAGTAGCACGCCGTTTGAAACCATTAAGCACGGCACGGCTGAATTAAGTTCGGCACGACTACTTAGCACGGCAGGCCTTGCCGTGCCGCACGGCAGTAGCACGACTTGGTTTCAAACGGCGTACTATTGTCGCGCCGAACTCAATGCATAAGTTCATGTAATGTATTTTGCACTTTTTGCATACTATTACGCATGAGCATAGATCAAAAACAGACAAAACGGCGTCGTGACGCAACGATTTTCCCAATTTGCCCGAAAGCTTGAGAGAAGAGGAATCCGCCGGTAACAAAAGCTACTCGGACGTTTCCCAAGCTGTATGAAAGAGATATTCACCTGCATCGTTCGACAGCTATTCTCTAGAAAACGACAAAGAGACTGATTTAAGCGAATCCGATACAAATTTGTTTAAATCGTTTTTCACTATAGGTGTTCCAAACTGTGTTCCACCAACCAAGGTTCCTTTGGAAGTGCCGGTACGATCGTAATACAGCAGCAAAAGTAATCTTCTCCTTGCAATATTTATCAGTAATCAAAATGGACTGTTGCATCCACTTGCGGTGTCTTCTGGCATTAAAAATTGTCTTAAACAAAGCAAACTTCTCGCGATCTTCGCTAAGGTTTCCCTCTGCCATTTTGAATGGGGATATACCGCTAGATGGATGGTTGGTTTTCTCCCGATTTTGTCTTTTGAATTTGGCGCGACTGTGTTAGGTTTAGCCTGCGGCAGGCTCACGGTGGAGCACAGGCGAGAATTGAAGCACAAGCGCGCGCGGCGTAGCTGCGAGCACGAAATTGAGCGGCGAAGCCGCGAGACGAGAAAGTGAGCCTGCTCTGATCTCTGCAAACTTTTCATTTCCACCCCGGAAACTGCAGAAAAAATTAAGCCAACTGATTTTCACCGGAAGTATGGACGTTGGCAGCTCAGATTTCTTGGGAAAATTTTAAATCTTTTTCATAACAACATTCAGGCACGATATACGTTGCTGATAAAGAAAAACCGTCAAAGTCATGTCTAGCAAGGACACACACATGATTCCAAGTGATCTTGCTTTTCGCAGTCTGGTCTTTGATGAAACGCGTTCGTGTTGTTTCGTTGCCCGCTTGCAATCACAACAGTAGCCTGTTCCAGGCTCTCTGTCAGTGGAGGATTGAAAAAGCGGGCGGGCGACGAGTGGGGTCTGGTAGGGAAAAAGGAGAGGTCAGGCCCTCTCCTTTTCTCTCCTGGATCCCGCTCGCCGCTGATCCTGTTTGTCGCCCGCTCCCTATTTCGATCGTCCTCACTGACCGAGAGCCTGGAACAGGCTATCACAACAGGGTCAGATACGTTTGTAATATTTAAATCCTCTCGTATGCAGACGCAATAGGACAAATACATCTTGATTTACTGCTCCCTCTTTAGTTCGAAATTTAACCAGAAATACATTCACTTACTCAACTTGTCCTCCAAATCCAAATGTGGATGACTTTCATATTTTATCGTGAGACGTGCCTTAAATTACCGACTCCATAGGGATCTAATCGCTCCTCATCAAACATAACAGATTGACAGTTTTCGCGCCTTTGCCGTTTTTCGACCAATGGTATTTCACTGGCGAAGCAGAAATGAAAAAATTACAGAGATTAGGGCAGGCTCACTTTCTTGGCACCTCTTTACCAGACTCCTTCCCGCCGGATCGCTTTGCTCTTCGTCGCTCGCGCGCGTGACTCTAAGGTGAGCCTGCTCGCAGGCTATGAAAGGTTCGACGTTTGAAACCGCTGCCGTGCTATCGTGGTGCCACTGCCAAGCTAAATTCATTTGAGTTCGGCGCGGCAGTAGCACGACGTTTGAAAAAGGCCTTCTTGTCCCCATAACCCAACCATTGACAAGGGGATCTTCTTATTAACAATTAGATTATGAGCTCGAGATTTCTATGGCGCGATAGAAATCGCGAGCGAATAATCTAATTGTTTTAGTATAAATCTACTAGTCGTTCAAGACTTTCATCTAAATTCTCTTCACAGACACTTCGAAAACACGAAAAAGCGGCCCTCAGTGCACGCTGCTACGCTACTCACTATCTATCACAGAATAGAACGTGAGTGGCGTAGCCAATCAGAGGACGTCATTCGTGATAGAACGCTAGTAGATTTATACTTATATCGGAAAGACCACAACGACAAACCAATGCAAAAGGGTGCCGGATCTTTGGAGACCTGGATCAGTTAAAATAAAAAAAGTAGCTTTTTAACCCATCATAGCTTCTTATTTTATATTTCAAAGCTCTTATATGTAACGGTCATTTTGTATTTTTGCATTCATTTTCTTTTATCCCCCGTAGAAGGTTTGTTTTTCAAACCGAAATATCGGGCAATTATATTGTACTTGTTTTAATTTCATTGCTGTTTTATTTCTTTTCCTCTCTTCGCCGTGGGGATCAGTCTACCGTTTTTTGCCAACAAGATAAGAGCTGTTAAACGTCTGGTGTTAAAAAAGAGTCATGTACTTGGTAATATAAGAATTTCTCTTCCCTAAATCGTAATTTGAAGCCCGGGGGAGGGGGGGGGGGGGGTACTCCCATATATGGGCTATATAGGTACGTGCCGCGGAATAAGGTATGGTTTTTGAGGTTCTCGGTCCTTAAATAGGGTATCTTTTTTGACCCTGTTGTAACTGTGTTCCTGGTGTGGTCCTTAGATAGGGTAGCTAAATTGTATTATCTAATACTATACGAATGTTTTTGTTTAAACCAGGAGCCCTGTTTAAACTTGATGTATCGTTTTAAGTTTTAACAAAATGATTTTGCAACAGAGGTTGAACAGGGTGTCATTTTTTGTGTTTGGGCCTTAAAAAGGGTATCAATTTATTAGTCCTTAAATAGGGTTAGGGTTTAAGAACCTTCGCGGCACACCCCTATACAAAATTCGCGGGAGTACCCCCCCGTTTGAGGTCACATTCAGGACCTCACAAGTGTCCGTTGACCATTTCAAAGTGTCTGTTGTCCGTCTTATGGAGATGTCCGTCTTATAGAAAGTTTAGTTATAGTAAGAGAAGCGGCCGAGACCAGCACCAGGTGGCCGTCTTATAGAGGTGTTAAGAGAGAGTTGACTGTAGTATCCATTGACAAGGGGACTGGGGAGACGGCTTTGAGATACTATAATGAGGGTACATGACGCAGCTGTTGCAATCGAATTGCATTTCGGGAGCTGTCTTGGCGCGTACTGGAAGATTGTGGTTCAAACCAGTTTGTGTTTTCCCTTGTTTGTGCCTTGTAATAGTCCGAAAATAACCTTGTTAACCTATAAAACTGGTCTGGATTGAATACAGCCACATTCAGGAAGATCATTTTATCAAAACGGTGTTTGTTAAGATGGATCGCAAAGCAGATATATTATTCTGATCCACTGAAGACACTCTCAACACGTGTGAGAACAAGAAATACTTCAGCCATCGAAGTTCATCAACTAACCATCTGTCTGAACTACCAACCAACATTTAGCTCAGATTGTGTTCATTAGCTTTGGAGATGTTTGGATCTTCGACGAATACGCCTTTTGGCACTGGTAGTAGCTTTGGAACAGGAACAAGTACGTACATATTATCTATGATTCTTAGCCTATATTTGGTTGTAGACTTTAATTTGTGAGGTAAACAATTGGAAAAGTATTATACACGTAAAATCAAGTAGATATCGAAGCTTCTAGTAGCACAGGCTTATCACTTTCTCCTTGAGAAGTTGATTTTTGTGAGAATATAGTATTTTGGCCTATTAAGTGAAATAGTTTTGAGGGATATTTCCTCAGTCAGCAAAGTATGCTTAAGGCTTATATCTCTGAAGAAAATAAAATTAAATTGTAAATTTTAAAGTCAAACAAGTCTGATGCTTTTTAAAAGAATCTCAGGAGATCTTATCACCTTCTTTATGTTGACATGAATGATTTGTTTCCAGCTTTTGGGAGTCAGAACACCACAACACAGTTTGGTGCAAACTCAGGTTGGTTTTTGGACATCACAGATTTATCACTCGTACATGTACAGCAACGACTCAAATTCACCATACGTGTATACAGTACACTATGCCAGTTTGAAGCAGTTTTTTGCTTCTGCTGTTACCACTGTATTCTGAATAACATCACATAGTAAAATTTGCAACAAGTCACTCTTCAGAATGTTCAGTAGCAGCTATCTAGCTTAGCCTTTCTAGCTACTTGCAGATGTAGTCTGCCAGACAAATGCTCATGGAAAATGCACAGGCACACAGTCTCTCTGACAGGTCGTTGCTTACTGCCAACTGGTTTGTCCAGTTCTCTTTCCTTCCCGATTCTTATGCATGGGCACGTTTTGCTGAAAGTGTTATGTTTTGCAGTGATTTGGCAAATGATTTTAACTGAAAAAGATGGCAATTTTGCCAATCTTTTTTGGAAAATGATGACTGTTAGCCTGTGCAATAACAATAGCATCAGAAACACCGACTACATGTACTTTTGCAGGAAAATTTAAGCAATTTGTTTGGACTATCAAACATGCTTGTATTTGTTTACACCAAGTCCTTTTTAACAGAGATCATCATTCGCTTTCTTAATGACAATGCGCTCAAAAAATTTGCCAATCGCAAAGCTTTTGACAATCATGACCACAGTGCGTCCCCAGTTTTTCACAACATCTGAGATTATGCCTGGTAGTTTTGGGATGCTGTTTACTTGTTACAGTGACAAAGTTTCACAAAACATTTGCAAGTTTACAGCAAGTAAACAGTCTCAACAGCCAAGATAAGCTTCAGTTATGTCGCACTGACATGTATTAAGTACAATTTCTAGTGAATTTTCAGTATTTGGCGTATTTTGGGGAATTTCGCTGAATTTCATGGATTTACTTAACAATTAGTTCATGATTTAGCGTGCACTATCAAGTTATGGAGCACGCGGGAAGTTTGGAGAGCACGAAAGAAGCGTAAGACTTGCCCGAGGCGATAGCCGAGGGCAACTCTAGCTTCTTGAGTGCTCTCCAAACTTCCCAAGTGCTCCATAACTCGATAGTGCACAGCTAAAAGCATGAACCAATTGTTTTATAACATAGCCAGTGGAATTGTGGATCAAATCCTGAAAATCGACGCGAAAAAAATACAACAATAACACAAGTGATTGTTCGCGGTAAGCGAAATATTAAGCAAAATAGGAATTGGTTTTATTTCAATTTTTCTGTTGAAAGCTCGAGGTTTATATTTAACAATTTTATAACGGAAAAACTTAAGCTTACCTTTAAAGGTTGAAACAGACCAGTTTGTAGTTTGTTTGGTCTTACCAGAGTGTCTTTCGGACAGTGAAGCGAATCGTGACGGCGCTGATGCCGAGTTTCCTCTTCCATTGTTTTTCTCTTTTTCTGCCTCATATAAGAACTCTAGCCCACGAGAAAAGGCCTGAAAATTGTGCTTGTTTTGGGACTAGTGGGCCGAGTCTCTGTATCCATCATTGAAGAGAAATATAATATTTTTCCCCACGCTGACAATGGCCACTCGCGTGAAAAAAAATTCTGGCAAAGCGATTTGCTGATGCCATCAGCGAGCACTATCGAGATTTGGTGCACGCTTACGTATACTGAATTTGATTGTGTGGCTCTGCTAGCTATGTTATAAATAAAATTAACTGCTCTTCAACCATCTAAAATATCAGAAGCCCTGTCTATGCATGTAGGTGGCCCATTTATATGATTGTATTATTTATAAGTCTTCAGTAGATTGTGACTTATGTGGGGGATTAGGGAAACAAATCGAAAATGGTAAGAGCCATTCCTTTCTGTTGCTCAGGTTCAAATGAAAAATGATGTTCCATTTTCTTTCATTCTAAATTCCACTGATCTATGACCAGTTCATCTGGCAAAAATGGTAAGGATCCAGCTTTTGTGGGGATGCTTGAGCTAAATAAATAATATTCATGTTCTTTCAGGTATTGGAACAGGCCTGTTTGGCAACAAGGCTCAAACAGGTTTTGGCACATTTAGTCAGCCCCAAACCTCAGGGACTGGTAGTTTGTTTGGAGGCACAACAACAAACACAGCAGGAAGTTTATTTGGCGGAACAGGTACAGGCAGTATCTTTGGACAGCAACCAACTACTCAATGTAAGTATAGCATTCTTGCAGATACATGTAGTAACCCTTTTACTCGAAGTTCTCATACAGGGAAACCCCAGTGAGGTGCTAAGGAATTGAGGCAAATGTGTTTGTTACAAGCAGGGCTTCTTATGTTAAGGAATTTATTTGAAATGTTCAAGTGTTGTTTATAGTAATGTTGTCAATGTGCTTGCATGTACATCCAGCTACACCTAGTTAGTTTACAAGCATGTCACTTATATGTACACATAAACATAACATTCTTAAAAATCCCAGCTGACGGGAGGTAGACCAGTTGGCTATTTACAAACATGACTGAGGATCTGAACTTGGGGCTACTTAGAAACAACTCCAGCTAAGTGGTCAGAGTGGGACATGAACCCATGACCTTCAGATATTAAGTCCAGCTCCCTAACCACTGGACCATGCTGCCTCTGTGCAAAACAAAGTTGTTGGTTTGTAATAGGTTTGTAAAGAAACTGGTGGGCTTTGTCAGAGAGAAAGGGAGACATGTAGTTGTTTATATAATTATATTAACTTTAAGTTGATAAAGATAAATTAAATGTTGTGGTAAGTTTGTGAAGCTTACGTTTTGAGTGTCGGCCATTTCTTAGAGCAAAGTGTTGTTGTACATGTATCAAGGTTTTGTTGTTTTGTTTTTATCTTGTTCAAACAGCGTCATTTGGTTTTGGATCATCTGGGACCGGTTTGTTTGGTAATGCAGCAAAAAGTAGCACTGGAACAAGTGTATTCCAGACACCTGGTTCAACATCAGCCTTTGGCACTGGACCATCAACAGGATTTGGCACAACAACTGGTTTGTAATAGAACTGCCCACCTATACTTCTCTCTGAGTGTGCGCAGTCATTAGAATAGAAATGAAATAGTATATCAGTTTAGAATGATCAGTATATATGCTATATTATACAATTCTGTTTGTGAGGCTCTCTGAATGAAATGACTCATGCATGACTATACAATATTTGCTAGAAATATTGATTACTATTGTGCGGTAATAGCAGATTTTAATTTCTACCTTTTTTGATAAAATGAATTTAGTCTCAAAATATTACATCTAATCTGAATTTAAAAGATGAGGTGGAAACTGAAACTGAAACTACATGTACCAAGGCTGTGCTCTAAGAAAAATTCTAGGGAGCCCTTCAGGCATCCAACCTTGTAGGCTAGGGTGTCCAGAAGTCAAGCTTAGAAGCCCGAACAAAAAAAGTGAAAAATTGATTGATTGATTAATTAATTAATTAATTAATTATAATTATCTAATAACAGTATTAATTAATATATGATAGCCAATTTAATCCCATATCAAAATGTCTCGCATTGTTTCTAGGGGATTTATCCTATTAATATTTACAGATGCCAAAGATAAAAAATTCACATGTAACTTTTTGTAATACTGTTGTCAAAAGAAAGGCAAAATTTACATGTTTTTGAGTTAGTCGTTGACAGACGTGTGAATACTAAGTTCTTTTTCCCTCTTTGCCCTATATGCTTCTGATAATTTAGTTGACATTCTCCTTCAATAAGGGACTTTTCATGCACATTATAAAAAGCACAAGAACTAAGAAGACTTTTTGTTGATGCTATACAAAGTATATACAAGAAATGGCTGTCTGTATCACTGCAAGCCAGTGATAAACTTGAGCATCGAACCGATCCATTGCAAGACCAATGTTTTGACTTCACAGATGGGTTTAAACATTCTGAATTGAACTTCAATGCAATGCAACAAATCAAAAAGGGAAAGACAAATTATTGTGAGACTGTTTTCATCTTAAAGTTGAATCCCGGAGAGGAGGTCGCCCAGCCGGGCGACTAGGTATGTTTTTCTTGTCGCCCAAAGATGGAAGCTGGTCTCCTGAGGTGGACGGGCGCTGCTAGAGCACAGCCTTGTGTACATTATAAGGGTACATATTTAGACTTGGTTATGACTACTGGAACCAAACAATAAAAAGAGGTGTTTTTATTTTATTGTTGCATGTTTGAAGTGAAAAAAATTTTGGAGAAGCAGAATCTCTCTTGTCACTAGTGCATTGAACTACTGAAGATGTAAATGATTCTCTTAAGCCTTACTCAGTTAAGGATCCTTCCTTTGTTCTGTCAGATTTCTTGGTTTTTTAATTAACAGGGTTTCCAACCCACTATACAAATGTATAATGACCTTATGTTGGCATAAGGAAGTGACAACTTTTACAGTAATGTACATGTAATCCTTACTTTGCAGCTCCACATACAACATGCATGTTTTCTGATGTTAGTTTTCTCTCTTTCTACTTGTAGGTTCCAGTCTGTTTGGTGCAAATGCAAACAAGAGTACTGGATTGTTTGGAACAGGTCAAAAGAGTTCCACTCTGTTTGGACAGAAGACCACCACAACTACCCCAGGCTTTCAGGGTCAAATAAACAAACTAACCCTTTAAACTCCAAGATCAAAATATAAATTCTCCTTAACAATTTACGCCTGTTTCTTTGGGTTGCTGTTTCAAGAATTTGGTAATGCATAGAGACGATACCCCAAGTTCTTAAGCTTTGATGCCTTTTTTAACTCATGGATTGCATGATAAGCAATCGACACGTTGTAGTGGTCGATCAGATTACTACATGTCTGTTTGACAAGCTTCTTATATTGTAGGGAGAAATTAGTTTTTGAACATACTTGGTAGTTCTAAGGTGGTTAATGATCATAATTAAGAATTTCCTGCATTTTTTTTTGGCTTTTCCTTGCCCATAACAAAGTACAACTTATGTTTTTTGTTACAGGGTTACTAGGCACCTCTGGAACTGCAGACAAGGGGACACCTGTCAAGTTTAGTGTAAGAAGTTAAATTTTTTGCATCAATCTAAGTCGCTGTGCTTATAGCTGGCAAAAAATTATCACTTGCTTGATTGCAATTTTATAAAAAGTATCATTATTTTTGCTTTTACTGTTATTTGTGTATATTTTAGTATAGTTTTATTCATTAGCATTTTAGAGTTGGCGTGATGTTGTCCCACGATTTTGCCGACATAATGATATTTAGATTTAGATTTAGATTTAGTATTTTATTAATACAATTGTTGTAGGGCTGACATTTGAGTTTACACTGTATATTGTATTTTACTGTGCTTTTTTTCTAGGTTGTTCAAGGAAATGATTCCATGGTAAAGAATGGTATCACCACCAATATCAGTGTCAGACATCAGTGTATCACTGTCATGTCCACTTATGACAAGAAGAGCATAGAGGTGGGGTTTGAAATTGTTACAGTAGAGCCCCCCCCCCCCCCCTGCTCCCGTGCATTGTATGTTTTACTTATTTTGTATTAAAACTTTATGCACAACCTTTATTTGTTTTGTGTTGTGAATGCTCTTGACTTCTGAGATTTTTTGGTTTCCTATAATCTAAGACTGCACAGGGTTATCAAATTGAAATAAAGTAGGAAAACTGGATGTTAATAAACATTGTGACAAAAAGTACCCAGTGCAAAATGCTTGAAGTAACAGGTGACTTGCATCATTTGACAGCTTACAGTATTTTAAAAACCATGAATGCATTTGAGTCACTTTTTACCATCTTGCTCAAATTGACGATGAGGTGTACAATGTACTTTCAATGAACAGGAGCTAAGAATAGAAGATTATGAAGCTGGACGTAAATCTGGAGCTTCTGGTGCAACTGGTTTTACTGGTTTGCCTACAAGCACAAGCACTGGAGGTCTGTTTGGAAATACCTCTGGAACAGGATTCGGTGCTTCATCATCATTGATTGGCCAAAAACCAACCACTGCATTTGGGACACCAGGTATAGGCTGGAGTAATTCCATGTCGTCTTAACTCTGTTACATTTGGAACTGAGCTACAACTGTATTCAGATATTACAAACTGATCTCAGACGCATCACACCTTTCTTCTTTAAATTGTGAGAAAAATGCATGTCAGTTTTTACCACTGCTAACAGCTGTACATACAAGTATCAACAATACTTGATTTTGACAGCTTTCTTTCACGTCTTAGAACAAAACTTAATATTTTAAAAGAAGTCTCTCTCGAAAACAAAACTTTCAACAATTTTCAATCTACTTGGGCCCACTTATTGCAAAAAATTAATGCAAAGTATTATATAGCTGTTAATACTATTAAGACCGTGCGAGCTACGTTCATGCTTTTTGTTTTCCTTTTTCTTTTTTTCGAGCTTTTAGTTTTCCCTCTCTCTCTTTCTTTCTGTGTCTGTTTTCTGTTCCATGCTACAATGTAGCTATTTTGTCCTATGTTCAAGAAAGTAGTAACAACACACAAACAGTCAAAAATAAAAACAGCTGTCAATGAGCATTGTAATTGGAGCTAGTATGGGTAGACGTATTGTCAGTATTGTTAGTATTGTAAGTAAGGTTAGCGTTTGTTAGTATTGTTAGTATCATAAGTAATGAACACATGATTGATTGTTAGTTTTGTTGTTACAAATGTAAGTAATGTTGTAAGTAGAGTCAGTATTGCATGTATTGTTATTATTGTAAGGAATGAAAGTATTGTAAGTATAAGTTGGTATAGCAGGTAATGTTAGTATTGTAAATTATGTGTGTCCAATTAAATAATAATAATAATAGTAATAATAATAATAATAATAATAATAATAATAATAATAATAATAATAACTGTAATAATAATAATAATTAATAATAATAATAACTATAATAATAATAATAAAACAAAAAAATGTTGTTAGATGAAAACAGTAAAAAAAAAGTCATATTATACTTTGTTCAATATTGTGCTTGTCAGTGACTGTTGCTAAATCACATAGTTACTCAAATTTATTGTATTTTCCATTGGAACTAAATTTGATTTTTCAAGAAAATCTTAGGAATAAAACTACAAAGGGCATTGCTGCTGTGATTGTTGAATAATGAATTTCACCTCACTGGTAAAAGAAGTAATTGTTACGACGGTGTCAAAGATTTTTCATCGAATACACAAAACAGGACCAAAACTTACAAAACACACTGCGTTGCCTCTGGTCACAAAAGCATTTTGACATACATCTATACAAGTGTTTGATGACTGTGATGCTGCACTCACTATACCTGTAATGTCTATAATTATGTTTTCTTTACTCCTTTTTCAGGGGGCTTATTTGGCAGTAGTGCAGGAAATTCTTCACTATTTGCACAGCAGCAAACAACTGCACCAGCATTTGGTCAGAAGCCAGGGGGCCTGTTTGGTACTCCAACGTCAAGTACAACTGGCACTGGATTTAGCGCAGGATTTGGTACAAGTCTTTTCGGACAGAGCACGAGTGGTCAGACGGTATGCTTGCTGAAAGATAACAGTTATAGTTATGTCCGATGATTAAAATGTTTTGTTATACCTCCCAACTCAAATACGTTCTCTGATTGGAGGAGAACGCGTCACGTGCTGTGGGTTAAATCTCTCTTACTCCCTAGGGCGAATAAAACGCACTAACTCACTAGGGAAACAATAACTTGAACTTTGGACTCGCATGTGATCACGTTGTGCACCTTGAAACCGTGGGAAATTTGTGTACCAGCTGGCCCGATGTTTAAAAAGCTGTTGAAGTAGGATGTTTCTCATTAGAGACGGCATTCATTATTAAAGCAAAGGGATTAATAGTCACAAAAACATATCATGCAGATTAACAAAATATAAAAATATGAATGTTTTGTGTCTCCAAGCTTTTGGTTTGGCGCCAAAATGAATGGGTTGCCCATGTTGGTCAACTCGCTCATCGATCGCCATCGCCAGGTAGGAAAGTATTTGTGTAATTTAAGTTTACAACAAAATATGCTGTTCCTGATCAAATCAAATTCAAAATGCTTGAGTTAAGCATTAGAAGACGCCAAAACAACTTCAGTACTGTCTATATTTTTTGTTAGCTGCGAAGAAAAAGACTGTTATCGTGATTTCTGGATAGGACAGGTTGGTTTTGGCAGCTGCTCAATTTTGCGAGTGCAGCCAGTGTCTGCAATGGCATCAAGCAAATCATTTTTTTGGAGCTTTTTCTGTTTTTGAGTCAGGAGGTATAACAAAACACTTAATGACTGGCCTCTCGGGAAACAGTGAGTTTTGTTTCCCCTCGACCTCAATGTTCCCCTTGGGTTCCTCTTGGGGAAACAAAACTCACTGTTTCCCTTGTGGCCAGTCATTGAGTGCTTAATAAACCTGCCTGCTACAGGAATTCAAAATAAAAAGTTAATATTGAC
>JAHPZR010018013.1:12500-14768 GCA_019787425.1 Platygyra sinensis | reverse complement strand
CCAATCTCAATCAATATCAATCGGTGATTGATATAGATTGATATCAATGGCATCGTTTGTTTTCCGATATTGATTTTTAGTATATAGTAAAACAGTGGATAGTGTTAAACACGTGCGCTGATTGGCTCATAAAGCTCTGAATATCCTGTGCTATTTACCTCCGAGCAACTTAAGAGAAAATGACGTCCCATTTGCGGCCGTGACAAGCGCAGAAATCATCTAAATTATTTTTTGTGGTGTATATTATCTCACTGTTTTAGTATACACTAAGGGGGTGTTTACATGATAAAACTCGCACCAGCGCGAGTTTCACACTGGGATGACTTTTTGATTTCGTATCGCGTTTACATGATGACTGGGTCATTTCATATCTTGTTATTTCACGGTACATTTCATGTTGATAAAATACACGTTTGCTTCAATTTCTCAGCATTTGCATTTACACATTCATCGAGGTCGGGGAGCAAGGTGGGGATTTGACTCCTGCCTAGTTTCCTCACGGCAATTTCTTCACATGGTCACTGGTGTCGCCCGCGGCTTGCTGGATTTCGTGCAGTTGTTTGGTTCGACATCTGGTTTTGAAAGGTAAGTTTCCTAATTATTTTCCCTTTATTCCATCATTTAGATTAATCCTTTGGGATTTTGCCTTGAGCTTTCATAGTTCATTGACTGGAAAATGATATTGTCTTTAAACAAAACTTCTCACACAATGCAGATATATGCTCTTCTACTTCTTAGTGTTTATTAAAACCATGTGGTTTCTTAAGTTCTATATTTCCTCATTCTTTAGGGTCCAAAATATAAAATATAGCTCCTAAGAACTATTTTATGCAGTCTATTTTAATATAACATCAATTTCTCCATGTTTTGTCTTGCTACACAGGGTTCTTGCATGGTATAAAATAAAAACGTCAAGATACGATTAGATAGACGGCAGTAATTTATAATTGTTCTGGTTTGCTGGCTGTTTCCCTTCCACGTCTACGGACAGGTAAGTTTCCCTGATCCTGTTTTTATTTAATCCCTCTGACTAAAGTAATTTGACTTTCTCACTGTGTTTTTCTCGCAGGAATTCTGCAGGACCTACCAATTCCCTTTGCTTGTGAAAGTTGAGGTATGTATGGCTGTTATTTTGAATTAAACTTATCATTGATAGTCAGTCAGGGAACAACATAGGTTTCTCCACCAAGGTGGGGGTTTTACCAGTCAATATGCCCCAGAAGGGTGGGGGTTTGTTAAGATTTGTAATGGTGTCAAGTCAAATCTCCACCTTGGCCCGGGGTGGGGGGGTCGGGATTTCAATTGATAAGTGCGTTAAGCTTAACAATAAAAGAAAACCCAACCTCCAATTCCACTAGGCGCATCCATGTCTGCTGTAAGTTTTGACAGCTACACAGAATACGGAGGATCTTTCTACAACTCCACGCCTGATGAAGCCAATTCAATGGGAAATTCAGCTTACTGGTGAGATCATCTCACTAGAACTGAAGTACTTCCATGAGTCCCTCTCTTTACGTGAATATGGAATGAAATTCAGCCTTCTTTGTGTCCGCATTCCCGGATTGAACAGGCCTAGGCACAACACCTTCAACATTAAAACTGCAGCAACAAACGCTCTTACCGTATTAAACAAACTGATAAGGCTCTGCACAGTATTTAAGTGGCACTTTACAAGTGAAAACAAAATCCACGCTCGCCTTGCCCACGAAGACTCGCCGATCGTAATCCAAAGTCATGGACTACTTCAAGTATCTGCATTATAGTATACCCCTATCTTCCACTTTTCGGCGGGAAATCAGCACTTCCCCAACCTCGTTCCCAGGGTCTCTCTTCTCTGCCTCCCGTGGTCGTCGGACGTTGGTTGCGGCAGGTCACGTGACCACCTAGACTCTGGGTGGTAAAAAAATCTGTTGGGTGGGAGGGGTGGCAGAGTGTTTTATTTGGTTGAGGTGACAAACTTTGTGGGTTTCAAATCCTCTAGCAGTCGCTAAAAACTACTCGCTCTATCGGGGTTCGAAGTCGAATTTGCCGATGAAGAATGCTACATGATTTCTGCCGTCTTCAAAATATAGAAGACTTTTGTTTACAAAGAAATTCGGCAGCTGAATGGGGCAGAAACCTTTTGGCGGTTTATAGCGAATGTAAAATAAAGGTCACGTACCGGATCGAAGTGAAACCAGTGGATCAGTCCCTGGATCAGTCTTTTGAATCTTTGAATTCGGAGGTAATTTATTTTATTCTTTGTGCGGTTTTTCAAATGCTAAAAGT
>JAHPZR010018013.1:2500-5000 GCA_019787425.1 Platygyra sinensis | reverse complement strand
GCAATTTGCTCGAAGCGCATGCGCAGATCGATTAGCATTAGTGTTAACTATATGTTAAGTAAACGATACATTTCATACACAATTACACTTGAACGTTAAGTGCTTTTCCTTGTGGTAGAACACAACTTGTAAGACGCATGCGCTCTAGCACTGTCAGCATGATACAATCCGTTCTCGAGTTCAGCATTTATGCGTGCGATACCGCACTCTCCTCATAACGGGCGATAGCAGTTATATTTCGGGTAATATCAGTTTTCTTTTTCAATGCAAAGAACGCTTTTGTGACAGCGTATCGTTTAGAATCATCCCTAGCTCGGTTAAAAAATGTCGTGTGCTATTTTCAAACTATTTCGTGTTTGCTAGGCTTCAAAGAGGGAAACGAATGGATCTCCTCAGCCGATTGTTTATTTTCTCCGCCATGAAAGAGAACAAGAAGTTCACAAATGTATCCACCCTAAACATTTCCGAGTTAGCGACATTAAAACTACCCGGTGGTAATGTCGTGACAAAAGAAACTTTTCAAATATTGCTGCAGACACTGTGGCACTTACGGAAACCGGAAATAAATTTAGTCAATCTTTAAGGGGACTCATTCACCGATGTAAGATATAAATAATTTCGGTAAGGTTAAAACGCTTTTCGGTTGTATTAATCGATATCATTGTGTATTTTGAACTGGTTTATTGTTAACCCGGTACCAACGGGGCGACCTAATAAGAACGTGCCATTCCGAGACACGACGTGACTATTTGATAATTAAATTAGTAACTGTTTGTGGATGATATGAACATTTGCCTCATGAATGAAACAAAATCATTCCTCTTCCATTTTTTTCACAAGTGAAAAACATTAGTTAATTTTTCTCCGGCAGGAAAAAAAAGCCAGCATATTTTCCTATGTATGTTTTGGGGAAAACAAGGGTATCATGTTACAGACTTTGCGAGGAAAACAAAAGTATCAAGTTACAAATGTTGGCGTTGAAAAAATAAAATTATCACGTTTGCTAGTTCAACGTATCGATGAATTAAAAATAAACGAAATTCAACGCAAAACACCACAGTAAAAGTTAAAACCTTCTTGACAAACAGTAATTGTAAGTTATTTTTGGGCCTTGAACTAACAAGTTACACACAGGCAGCAGATGACTCAAAATGTACTTACAGTCCTGCATAACACTCTGCACTATCTGAGATTGTCTCACGAGTTAGTGCAGAGTGCACTATTGGGATGGTTTGGGGGATCGACGCCGCTAACGCACTATTGCAAATGATGAATTAAAAATAAAGGAAATTCAACGTAAAACACCACAGTAAAATTTAAAACCTTATTGACAAACAACAATAGGCTAGTTTCGAATTGTGCAGAAACAAAAGAACAGAGTCGAGGTTCAGGGGAATAATTAGCATTTTGTATTGTTCAAAACAAAGGAAAATGCAAATTACTCCCCTGAACCTCGACTCTGTTCTTTTGTTGCTGCACATTCGAAACTAGCCTATTGCAAGTTATTTTTGGGCCATGAACTAACAAGTTACATAGAGGCAGCTGATGACTCAAAATGTACTTACAGTCCAGCATAACACTCTGCACTATCTGAGATTGTCTCACTAGTTCCTTATTTATTCTAACTGCAAGCTTTTAGGTGATGTCCTTTTTAGCTCATTCATGCACGCGCAGCGGAAACAATGAATGAGTATTGTGGGCAAATGTCGCCGGAAGTTGTCCGTAGACGGAAATTTGTGGACAGAAATTTGTCGACGGAAATTGTGGCCGTGGACCGTCGCTGGAAGTGAAAGTTTTCTCACCACCCCTCCCTGCTTCGGCTTAACAAAAGTGCCAAAAAAAGCTTCCATGCCGCTCATGCCGCTGCAATAAGCCAAATAAGTAACTGTAAAGATCAACAATAAAGAATGTTTGCATGTCGCTATAAATTTAAACCACAAGTCAGAATTTCGCAACATCTGGAAATCGCAATATGGTTGAGAAGCCGAGATGTTTGCGCCTAGGGGACTCTAAATGGGATTTTTTGCACACGCTACCACGTGCAAGTGTTAGATCTTTGAGGCAGCCATATTGTTGAAGGAACTTGTTTGTGTTCGTACTGGCGAGAATACGGTTTATACCTTTTTCTTCCTACAACCATCGTGAAAACATGAAGATCGCGGAGCGCCTTACAAGTATAAAGTTTTGACGACAAATCACAGATTTAAAGCAGCTTTTCGGACTTTAGAAACAACAATGGCAATGTAAATTATTACTTCGAAGTTGATTAAACTTTTGAAACGATTGGTAAAGCCACGGGCGTTAAAATGGCTCCAAAAGCGGTTGTCAAAAACTAAAGCTTTCGCTTTTGTGTGAAGAATTAATTTGAACACTGCTCGACGTGTGTGCGACAAGTCTGCGAAATTTTCAACATTTTTTCGCTTTTAGATAGGTTTCTTCGCCTCAGCTTGAATGAAACTTCACTGCTATTGAACTTCCTTTTGCATTTCTTTCATTTGGT
>JAHPZR010018012.1:17500-71051 GCA_019787425.1 Platygyra sinensis | reverse complement strand
ACTGAAGAGTCTACTGAATTAGAGCAATGTGAAGAATGGATGATATTAGCAGACTTTTCGATTTCAAACAATTCAAGTGATGCTGAAGCTTCCTCACTACATGATTGGCAGACAACTTCTTACCCATATACTTCAAAACAAAAGACTGAAATGCCATCCTGGATAATGTCTAAAAAGCAAACGTATGTTTATCAAACTTTAAATAACCCTTACAACAACATAAACATTAATACTTTCAGTGACATGCAGGCACTTGCATACAATTTAGTTAAAGAACACTTTGAAAGCCGAACTCAAGAACCGCCCTTACTTTTAATAATAAATGGATTTGCAGGGACTGGCAAAAGTTACTTTATAAGTGCTTTAAAATCTCTACTACAGCAATCTTGCACTGTAACTGCAACCACTGGAAAAGCATCTTTCAATATTAATGGCAAAACGATTCATTCAGTTTTGAATTTACCTGTTGGCCCAAGAGGTAACAAAGATCTTAACGGACATTCTCTTTTAAGGTTGCAAGACCAATTAGGTGATGTTAAATATATCTCAATCGATGAGTATTCTATGCTTGGCCAAACATTGCTTGGTTGGATTGACAAACGATGCAGGCGAGCAACTGGAAAACATGATGAAATTTTTGGGGGAAAATCTATTATTTTGGTAGGTGATCCAGCACAGTTACCACCTGTTGCAGACAAACCTTTATATCATACAAAGCCATCGAGACCTATTGGTGTACAAGGCCACATTGCATATTTAATGTTTGATAAAGTAGTAAAATTATCTGCCAACCAAAGGGTGCAGGGATCCAGTGCCACGCAGCTTTCCTTTAAACATTTATTGATGCGTCTTCGCACTGGTGATTCTACAGAACAAGACTGGCAACTTCTTTTATCCCGTCAACCATCACTGGTTGCTTATTTACATGAATTTGATAATGCTATAAATTATTTTATGGTAATGATGATGTTGCTGCATACAATCACCAAGAACTGCTGAAGCTTTCTCAACCAGTAGCTTGCATTCAAGCTCGCCATTCATCTTGCACTGCTAAATCATTACCTTCTGATGAAATGTCTGGATTAGTACCTATCTTGTTTCTTGCCAGAAATGCTTCAGTAATGCTTACAATGAATTTATGGCCAGAGGTTGGACTATGTAATGGAGCTACTGGAAAGGTTGTAGACATAATATTTGCAGAAAATCACTCACCACCAGATTTACCAATAGCAGTTATGGTTAAATTTGATTATTATACGGGGCCATCATTTACTGAATTTCTATCAAAATGTGTACCAGTGTGCCCTGTCACAGTTACATCTCATTCACTTGAAACTTTTCATGAAAGACAGCAATTACCTTTAAAGCTTTCCTGGGCTATAACAATACACAAAAGCCAGGGACTTACTTAAGAAAAAGCGTGGATCAATATTGGTCCACGAGAACGAACAGCAGACATGACATATGTTGCAATCAGTAGGGTGAAAACACTACATTCTTGTGTTATTGAGCCAATGTCATTTGAACGCTTGAAAACCATCAAGAATGCATCAAACTTTCAGTTCAGGCAACAACAAGAAGAACGCCTTTCTATGTTGGCAAACAATACCACCTTAAATTTCATTCACTGAACTCAACTACAAGTCAAAGTCGTCATTCAATTCATAATACTTAATATACATTTATACTATTAATTAATAAACAAGAATACCATTGTAATTCACACTGCATTGTTCAAGGTAATCCTAAAACTGAGTATATTGGGCAGATTAAGAGAAGTAAATGACTGAAATTTCACTCCTTTTCCTCATGATACACAAAAGAAACAACTTATGCATGTAAATACATTGTAAAAATTTAATAAGTTCATTATGACATAATTATGTAAAGATAGCTTTCTCAAAATCTAACTATATCAATTGATAAAACCAAATAATAATTAGTACACTACAACTGCTACATAAAATTATGTGATTTTTTCTTTTTTTTCCAGTGCTATAACACTTACAGATCCATGACATCAAAGCGAAAAGGTTTGTACTCTAATTGTTATTTTCATTTCACGAGAATAGGTGAACTAATTTTCCTTTTA
The DNA here is from genome assembly GCA_019787425.1 of Platygyra sinensis. Lineage (NCBI taxonomy): Eukaryota > Metazoa > Cnidaria > Anthozoa > Scleractinia > Merulinidae > Platygyra > Platygyra sinensis. The sequence goes on along the minus strand of JAHPZR010018012.1, from coordinate 68,959 downwards.
TAATCTTCCAATTTCATTTACTTCAGTTCTGCTTTTTTTGTGTTGTTTTGCAGATAGTTCACCTAGTTTTGTGTGCACATCAGTGTCACCAATGAAAAAGGGAAAAACTGGCAGAGGTTACTACCCATTTACCTTCCAAACATCTCCAGATAAGTTTTGCTAGAGCCATTGGCTTTTGACTAGAAGTCCCCCCACAAGCCATTCACTTTGAGAAACAAAGTCAACCTCTAAGATATTGAGTGCCAGGGAAGATGATGGTCAAATCTTCATAAACCAGTGACACCTCACTCATCAAAGCTAATTCAAGTGATGTCAACTTTGATCCATGCAAAGAGCAATAAGTAAGTAATAACCTTTATTTCAACAACGATAAAAAGATCAGCATCGCTGGTGGGGTCGTGCAAACAATAATTACGGAGAAATAAAAATTAACTAAAACATATATACAATCTACCAATTAAGAGTTAAAAATAAAATAAAGCCTGTCAGAAATATTTGTACCCAGGGATTCTGTTTTTAATTTGTATCCCAGGGATTCTGTTTTTAATCTGCTGCAGGCACTTCATCATCAGCCAACCTGCCCGACTCATCTGCCACAAATATTACATTACAACAGCTTGACAAATTGATAAGAAACCAGAGAGTGAATGTCAAAGCCACATTACCTGGGATCTTTGGAACCAAAAGAACTTCGCAAAAGAAATGGTTCCTATAGGGCGGGTAAAAGAAGACTGTTCTGGATACAAAACAGGCAATGCAATCATCCATATTTGGGATGACTCTGCTACAAAGTTGACCACAGGACAACAAAGCTATGAAATAAAGAATCTCAGTGTAAAAAACTTCAATGGGAAGACGCACCTTGTAACAACACCAGAAACCATGTTCACTCCAATTGATCCCCTAATGAAAGAACTAAAAGGGAAAAGAGTTGTTAACCAACATTAAAAAAGACAATAACAGTAGAGGAATTTAAATTCACAGATAAAGTTAACACCTTCATGGTTTGTCAGATTCCAAACTGCAAAAAGAAAATGCCATATGCTGTTGATTGCAAGTCATCACTTGTGCTAGTTGTGGCACTTGTCAAATAGGTCAAAGCATGTGAAACGGGCATGTCTGCACGTTTATGTGCAGAAGTGGACGGTCAAGATATCTGGCTGACAGCCTTTACAGACGTCATGAAAATGTTTAATCAACAAGTAGATCTGTCATGCGACACAACAGATGAACTCAAACAAGGACTACTTAACCTGGAAAATGTGAGATTACTAATAGATTCCACATCAAACCTTCATACTGGATGTTTGTGGAATGAACCCATTCACATTTCCTTGAAACATTACAACAAACTAATGTTAATGTTGGACTTTTAAGACACAATTGACAGTATTTTTCAGTTCCTGAAACTGATTACAGTAATACATAATTATGTTGATAATCCATTAGAAGCCGTTGAAATTCCTTGAAACCTTTATTTCAATGAAACTTACAGTCCATAAATGTTGGAGGTTTTAGAACCCACTGGCATTTAGAGTTATAGAAACATTTAAGGAAAACTTTTGGTTGTGATGGTTTAAAATTCGTTGACGTTGCAGTTATTACAACTTTTTTTTTCACAAAGCTTATGTTGCACTTTTTGAAAACCATTCACATTTGTAATTTTTTAAAAGTTTATCGTTACTAGTGGATAAAAAACCCGTTCACCGTTTATGTTGATATTTTTCAATAAATGTTGTGTTCTACCAAGAAATTTGGTCACTTATTCAACAGCAACTCAAATATATCTCAACTACAGAACACTTAAGACAACTTCAGCCGAAATCTCTTAACAAATGCACTTTAAAAATACCCATACAAGATTCTGTCTTCTCGGTCCATTCCCAACATCTTAAAGTCCAATCAGGCCCGCACTTTCTAACCTGTGGTTACTACTAGTTTTAGGAATAAGCTTAGGGGGGCACTTTTAGACAAATTTAAGAGGAAGGAATGATATTTTTAATTATTTTTAATTGGTATTTAGTAATTTGCATAATTATGTTTTTTTTTTTGTACTTGACGCTGAAAAGCCCTTTGGTGGTCTCCCTGGACATCACTGGCAGATGTTTTGCATCAAAGAGAATTACGTTGAAACCCAGTTGTTGTTCCAACATCATTTGAACTTCATCCACCGACGCGGTTTCTTGGTTAAACTCAGATGGACTTGAAATTTTCGTTTACTATGCCAGATGGTGCTACGTCCACTACAAACAGTGACTTCTTCCATGATGCTGAATGAACTTTCCTTGAGCTGGAGGTAAAGGTCGGCCGTAGCAAATTTTGCATACTGGAAATCTGGCCACGTGGAGGGTTGAGATCTGTTCTCATTGGTGCTGCTCTCTGGTAAGATAGGGGAATTCCTATCGAAATACAGGCAGACGGTATTGGCTCGCCATTCACGATGTCAGTCTTGGTGTAGTCTTCTACGTTGAAAAGCCCCAATTCTGCTGGTAAAATAATTTCTCTTTCCTCTTCACAACATATGTAAATTCCTTGATTTACACCTAGTTTGAAAATCATTGATAAGTTTCCAACCGTTAAAGTCAAAGACCTAAGCCTCCTTACTTTTCCATTCATTTTAATCTTAACACAGTTCACCCATCTTCACAGCAACAGAAGACTTCCACAGCTGAATGCCACGATTCTGATCTGGGTTTCTGTTTTGCACCATTTGTTGACAGCTGTCAGTTAAGGCGAAAAAAAAGTCGACATTTTTCTATTTCGAGAAGAACTCGAGAAATTTCTCGTTTTTGACTTTTTCACATTAAGTGAAATAGAATGATAATGTGAGAAAATTGACTTAATATCTGGGAGGAATCCTAAAAAACACCCCACCTTATCTGAATCAAAGGGCTCTTAGAGCCAGCTCATTCATGTAATGACTAATGTGCATTCTGCTGTTTGGTTATGAAATATTGCTACAGTTGAACCCGTATGAAACAGCAGGAATGAAGTTCAAATAGTTAACAATTATTCACCGAAGTGGAGGTAAATATCCACCACTTTCACCGACACTGAGGTGAATAATTGTTTTAGTATATACCCACACAAGCTGAATAACAAACGGCCCAAAGAGTAACTTTATTAGTTAAAATATAGCGACAAAAGCCATTTTGTTTTTCTTCGGCTGCTCAGAGCTGAATAGTACTTGGCTAATCACCTCCGAGCTAGCCAATCAGCGTGCGCGAAAAGTACTATTCACTTGTGTGGTATATATTAAATATCATTAGTATAAATTTACCGTAGTCTATCGTGAATCCGTGAATTTGATTGGCTATATTACCGTTGACTATCTGCTGATAGTCAACAGTCACGCATCAGTGCACATCGCGCATCAGGTTGAACCTGATGTAACATAATAAAACAGTTTTTTTCTACGCGATACTTGACATTTTTTTATTTTTATGCAATGAGACTACGGTAAATTTATACTAAAACAATTAGACTACTCGCCCTCGTTTTCTACGAGCGATAGTCAACTCGGCTACGCCTCGTTGACTATCTGCTCGTAGAAAACTCGGGCTCGTAGTCTAATTGTTAATTAGTATATACCACACAAGGGAATAGTGCTTTTTGCGTGCACTGGTTGGCTATCTTGGAGGTGATTAGCGAAGTACTATTTACTTCGGAGCAGCCGAAGAAAAACAAAATGGCTTTTGTCGGTACATTGCCACAAATAAAGTTACTCTTCTGGCCCCGGTTGTTCAAAGGCTGGATAACGCTATCCACTGGATAAATCACTATCCAGCGGATAGCGTGGTTTCTTTTGTTAACACTTATCCACTGGATAGCAATTTATCCGGTGGATAGCGGTATCCAGCCTTCGAACAACTGGGGCCAGGCCGCTAGTTATTCAGCTTGTGTGGTATATACTAAAACAATTATTCACCTCAGTGTCGCTGAATAATTGTTAATTATTCTTGGGAAAATATCCATTCCTCATTGGGATTGGAAATCAGACAGTCCCTTTGTTGCAGGGATAGGCATTATGTGGGATCATATATTGTTGATCCATTACCACGAACACCAAAACCGCACAAATCATCTCGGAACTAATTGCTGTTTACGTGAAGTTAGGGAAGATTAAAAGTCAGCCTTTGGCACTAGGAGCTGTGAGCTATGATTGGTCGATGGTTACCTTTAATTTGGAAACCACTGATCAATCATAGTCCACATTTTGTATCTGAACCATCCCAGTAATGGTAAAGGTCTGCATATGAGCCAAGGGGCCTAACAGGTCAGAGCTTATCCCAGTTTCTGTAGTATGAAGCAACTAGGAAATTTCTACTCTCCCCTGGATGAGATGCTAGACCATTGCAGGGTTATCCCGAGCGTTAAGTTCACCTGTGACAATTTATATACACCTGGGTGGAAGGAGGCACTGTGAGAAAAGTGTATTTCTCAAGAACACATCGCAGTGTCCCTGGTCAGGGTTCGCACCCAGACTGCTTTATCCAGAGACAAGCACACTAACCATGAGGCCACTGTGCCTCCCACCAACCCAGGGCTGGCAGTCAGTCTCCCCAAAGTTCTGTCAAGGGCAATAGGTTGCTTAAGAGAAACAAAATATGAGGATGTCTAAAAATCTAATTTATGATGTTCGTGGTGAAATATTAAAGATATCTAGTAAAATGACTATTATGCTGCTAAATAATATTTAGATTTAGGCCAGCCTAAAAGCGTTGGTTGAGAAAATTGAAAAAAAAAATGAGTTACTTATTGACAAAACCAAATACAACAGAATTTCCATTCTTGTTCTATAACGGCTAACATTTGAGAAAACAACGGAAAATGAAAGCGAAGAACGCAGGTAAAAATCAATCTGAAAACAAGAAATCAATTAATTTAATTTCTACGCCGCGTGACAAAACATTCATACGGCGCTGCGCAACAAAAATGAAAGTTGTGAATAAAAAGACGACAAAAACAAGCCAATTATGTTGAGATCAGTCTTATTTCAAGTGTGTTAAATTAGTAGCCATTCAGTTCTTTTCTTGGCAGTTTTGTAGTACCTGAATAAGACTCCCAAAAATATTTGAACGAAGCGAATAATCTAAATAAACAAAGCGCCTGGAGGTCGCCGTAAATTAAATATGCAGAAATCCAGCGTGCAAGTTACTGTTCACTTTAAAAACCTACAATTCCAAAATACTGGGAACCAAATGAAAGAAATGCAAAAGGAAGTTCAATAGCAGTGAAGTTTCATTCAAGCTGAGGCGAAGAAACCTATTTAAAAGCGAAAAAATGTTGAAAATTTCGCAGACGTGTCGCGCACACGTCGAGCAGTGTTCAAATTAATTCTTCACGCAAAAGCGAAAGCTCTAGTTTTTGACGACCGCTTTTGGAGCCATTTTAACGCCCGTGGCTTTACCAATCGTTTCAAAAGTTTAAATCAACTTCAAAGTAATGATTTACATTACCATTGTTGTTTCTAAAGTCCGAGAAGCTGCTTTAAATCTGTGATTTGTCGTCAAAACTTTATACTTGTAAGGGGCTCCGCGATCTTCATGTTTTCGCGATGGTTGTAGGAAGAAAAAGGTATAAACCGTATACTCACCAGTAGGAACACAAACAAGTTCCTTCAACAATATGGCTGCCTCGAAGATCTAACACTTGCACGTGGTAGGGTGTGCAAAAAATCCCCTTTAGAGCCCCCTAGGCGCAAACATCTCGGCTTCTCGACCATATTGCGATTTCCAGATGTTGCGAAATTCTGACTTGTGGTTTAAATTTATAACGACACGCAAACATTCTTTATTGTTGATCTTTGCATTTACTTATTTGGCTTATTGCAGCGGCATGAGTGGCATCGAAGTTTTTTTTGGCACTTTTGTTACGCTGAAGCAGGGAGGGGTGGCGAGGAAACTACTTCCAGCGATGATCCACGGCCACAATTTCCATCGACAAATTTCTGTCCACAAATTTCCGTCTACGGACAACTTCCGGCGACATTTGCCCACGATACTCATTCATTGCTTCCGCTGTGCGCGCATGAATGAGCTAAAAAGTTGGCACTTATTTTGGGAACAGCATGGCATTTTTCACTTTGCGTGTAAATCAAAAATGCAGTTTTACAGTTTCTAGATGTTGGTTTTATTGAAAAGTAGAATTAATGTTAACACTTATGGATGTCAAAGTAGGGTGATAAGTCATGTTGTGTTTCCCATTGACTGTCTTGTGTGCCCAATTCCTTGTCTTGAGTGCTGCTCATTTCCCCAAGTGTTAGTAGATACAGTGCTTGCTTGGAGGGTATCCTGTCATTTAGCTGAAAAAAAAAACACTTATTAGATAGTCTTCAGCAGAGTTTTGTAAGCCCTTTATAGAATCACTCTTGTTCACTCTTAACCAGGAAAAAATAACTCTTGATCTTATTTTTATGTATTTCTGTGGAATAATCACATTAACTAAACAATTTCCCACAAGAGTCAGGAAAAGGCAAAATGTTGGGCATAGTGAGTAATAATCAATCAGAGTAACAATACTAACAGGTATCTTAAGCAATGTACATGTACACATGCTGAAACAATGCATTTGCTGAGGGGTCCTTTCAATGTGAATTAGCAATGTTGATAAAATCATTTCCATTCTTTACTCAGGTCCGCAGTGGCCCAGTTCATTCTTGGCCAGTTGAACGACAAATTGGCGTATCCTTTTGTCATCCTGATGTGTTTGGCTCTGTTTAGTGGTGCTCATAATCCCACTATTTTGACACCATGTTACACACTTGTGACACAGACGCCATGTTGGATCTACAATCTGAACCGCATGCTTTAATGTAATTGATTAACAAACAGTAACTTAACAATTGTACAACTATGAATAATGGCCAGCGGTATTGCCATACATAACACTGTCCTCCGTTTTTTGAGGGTTATAATTGTGCTTGATTCTATAATATCTAAAATCGTGTTCAATTTCGATATAGTATCGATCATCCACAGTTTTAAATGTATGAAAAAAAAACATGCTCAATGTGAAAGCGTCCTAGCATTTTAGAGTGTTACAACCGTGGTTGATCTCATAATAAATTTCTTGCTTTTGTGTGCTAAAACCATGCTTGAATTGGTAATAGTCATCAGTTTTTAAATAAAGATCAGAGGTCAGTTTCTTTCAATTATATCCTGAGCATGAAGTTTAAAACTGTGTACAATTGATTCCTGAGGTCAATTAGTTCCAAACAAATTGACCATGAGTTTTGACAACCGTTAGTTGATTGTGTATGGTTTAGTAAACATAGATGATCTACCTAAACCTTAGGTGCCCTCTCAGAAACAAACATTGATTCAATGCATGTACCTTGCTATTTAATGCAACTTTTAGGATTACTAGAAACAAACTCGAGATCACTTCACTTGATTGAGTTTGTGCTTACAAGGAACCTAATTGGCTTCTGTTTACTTCAAAACCAAACTTAAAGCATTGCTAAACTTTCAGACATTTCATATTGTCAACTACCTTATTACATAACACTACCATGACCAGGGCAGGAAGAAAACAGGTTCATTTGCCCAGGGGAAGAATATTTTTGCTATAAGGCAAGTGAAATTAGAGGTATGGTAGTCTGGTGGGCAAGTAAAATTAGCTGCAGTTGTCTTGTTAGTTGATAAGGAATGAAGTCTGCACACCTATTGGACAACTAATATTTTAGGGGGAGGGGGGGCAACTGAAAACTGAAATATTTTGGCTCACTGGGTAACTGGATTTCAAAATATTTTTTCCTGCCCTGTGTGACAAGTGAACAACACTTTTAATAATTGCCATGTGGGCAAGTCTTATGAAGTCCCTTATAGTTTGACAGGAATTGTTTTGGTTTATAACTACATGTAACACCAAGGCTACAGTAAATGTAGCTCAAAAGATCTAGTAAAGTGAAATATGTTTCATTTTTCCCTGCATGGCAATACTGGTACTCTACTTCAGAACATTACAACCTGCAATGTGAGCTAAAATGTTTCAGGTGCTGTACTTGTGACAGGTGTCTTAGTGTGTGCTGGTTCTGGCAGCCTTCATTGTTGCCAAAATAATTTTGTCAGATTCAACTGAAAGAAGTTAAAGGAAAGAATAATCAAAATCTAATTTGAAATTAATAGCAAGAAATCCACAAAATAAATGGCAGAAACAGTAGTGCAGTTCATAAAATAAACATCAACAGGCATAGGGTGAAATTGAGTTAAAGGCTCGTGAAATTTTTTACAGTTGGTGAATGAGCGATTACATAATTACAGGCCTATTCATCATTTTACTGCAAAAGGAACTAGGTATCATAGGTAGCATTTTTGAAACTTACCTCCTTTAGCACTTCTACCAATTGCCTTTCTTTTTCAAAAGCTCTGTTCTTAAACGTTGCCAGCTAAAAAAAAAACATAAATTGAAGCTTTTTCTTTTTTCTTTCCACAGATAACAGCCCAGAAGTAATCTGTATTTGATATTACGTCTTGAACAAAAGTACGGCACCTCCTTTTGTTAGTACAGTTTCAAAATTTGGGCTTCATGAGGTTACGAAGACCCATCAGAAATATGCTGAGTTTCTGATGATCGCCTATAGCATAAACCTCAAGTAACTAGTAATAATTTCCTTCTTATAGTCGTATTTTACTCTGCACATATCCGAAGTGAAGCAAATTTATTTCATGTTTATTTAAACTTCAGCTTAAATACTTTGGTCCTACTGTGCTCTGGATCTTTCTCAGCTGGTAGCTTGAATATGACAAGACCTTTTTTCTCCAGCATGATCCATGGCTCCAAAGCACAGTTTTTGCCAGGTATCAAGTAGAACTACTGATAAGTTGTCTTTCAAACCTTGTAACTAAGCAAGTCAGCTAGGTTAAAGATGCACTATTTTTTTATTAATTTTTAATGCAATGACACTACATTACTTACACAAAGTTACCTACTCTACTTATAGTATAAACGTAACTTACAAATTAACGATACTAACATACTTACGTTGCAAACATTTATTAACAGTTTATTAATATCTTACATTGCTTAATTTAGGGCATCAGCTATAAAAAAGGTGGCTTTCTCACATATTAATTTGTGACTTAGATTTATGTTTCTCAATTTTAATTTTATTTGTCAAAAACGCTAAGAAGGCATCAAAATAAAACTCTAATTCTTTTCTTGAAGCAGTGTATAAATAATATTTGGCTATAATCATGCAGAGGTTTAAGCCAAGATAGCGAGCAAAGTTGTCTGTCACGCCATATATTATTTCATTTTTAAACTCGTGGATACGCGAAGCGTAGATACGAGTTTCTTGCGGGGACTTCGATATGCAAATGTGTCACTTATTCACTCACTCAGGTGTAGACACTCTTCGTAATTAGTCGCCCCTGAACGAGAGCGCCCGAGCTAGCCCGACAAAATGTTAGAATAGTAACCGAGCCTGATGCCATGTTGGAATAGTAACCGAGCCTGACGCCATGTTGGAGTAGGATTACTCACTCAAAGGCTGCTTTGTGCCAGCCTCGTAGCTTTTAATTTATTAGGTGTTTCGCTAAATTGAAGAGAAGTTGACATCGAATGTTCGACTTAGTACAATGGCTAACTTGAAGGCTGAATTTCATGGACATTTGACTCGTTCAGGCGTTAAATATGACGAAGAGATGAGCATTTGTTTGCTGGAAAGTGACCTGAAAATGAGTAAATCTCATGCTACAAATGTGGTAAGCTTTGATGAGAAATTATGTGTCTTATTTGTCGATCTCAATGAACTTATAGGAGCGAAAGGAACAATTTTTTTATGAACAAAAGAGCTATTGAACTGACAGGACAAACATTGGCACCATTAATGATTATATAATATTCACTGAATATTGTAATATAATTTTTATCGTGATGGACAAAAGAGTGACCCCCAGTCCATCGACTACCCCAATGGACTACCCAAATGCACTACCCTAAAATGGACTACACCTAAAAATAATAATCCAAAGGAGTAATATTTAATGTTCTTAGCTGCTAGTATAATTAACTTACACATAACTTCTGCTTATGTTCATCCTGTATAGGATCTAGCCACCATTTGAATAATTGTACTTAACTGCTGAACACAAATTAGTTCAAAAAGTGTAAACTCGTTTTATCAAACTTCATCATTTGATTATCAACAACTATTATCAATCAGAGGTAGCAATCAGTATCAGGATCATACAAGTGTAAACATAATAACTTGAAAAGCCACTGAAATGTGAGTGAGGAACCCAGTGTAATGTTTGATTTCGGAATAGCACAAATTAGATAGTGCAGGGGGGAGGGGGGCTACTCCCTTATAGGGGCTATATGGGTATGTGCAACCCCAAAAGGGTAGGGTTTTTCAGCCACTTTGGTCATAAATAGGGTATGGTTTTAGCACTCTAGTCTGGAAATATTGGGTATGTTTCTTGGAAGAAGCTACTTCTTTATAATTATTAAAAAGACCATCACCAAAAGCTCTTCATAACTTATGTTTAGGGTAACTGTACCAGCTGCAAGGGTAGGGTATCGAATGTGTTGCCAGGTCATAAATAGGGTGACAAAAATCACAGATTTTGATCATGAATGGGGTAAGAGTTTGGGGAAGTGGTCCACATATCCCCACCCAGCCTTTCTGGGAGTAACCCCTGGGTATAATGTAACACAGTTATTGTCAATTTTATTCCATTTGATTCTGTCAGCCACTACACATGCACAAGCTAAGAGATCACAAGAATAATGGCTGAATAATCAATTAGAAGTCAGGCTCCTGAGCCTGGAACATGGTAAACAATACAGCTACTGTAACTAAGCCATAGTTATACTGAACAACTGGAATCTACTTTCTACTGCATCTATTTTGTGTTCAGTGGTTCCAGAACAAAACAAGCAAGCTAGTTGTATAGCAGCTTACAACTTGAAATAGAACTCATTTAGAATATTAATGTTAGGAGTAGTCCATTTTAGGGGTAGTCCATTTGGGGAGTCCATGGACTGAGGGTCAGTGTTTTGTCCATCACCTAATTTTATAATTCAGTAACATCTAAACCTGAAGATAGCTGGTCTTATAACCCAAAATATTGTTATAAATATAACACGTTGTGTCAGCCTTGCAGTAGTCTTTGACTTGATTATTATCATTTTACTTTCAAGTTTGGCTGATTAAACCTCCTGCGAGATCCAAGGTTCAATCAAGCAGGATCTTCGTTCAAGGCTTTGCAGTTTATAGCACTTAAGTTTTTTATCTCGAGTCAGTGTCCATGTTCAACCGACATCGAGTGAAGTTTAGATTAAAGTTGTGTTCTCCATACTTGTTTTGTTTATTTAAGTACATTCATTTGAACTCTGAGTCGGATGTGAAATGCACGAATTCCCAAATATTGTCTTTTGTTCACATTTTTTGCTTCCTGATTGAAAAGAAAGCAAGGGGAAAGAAACCCCCTGTGAGCTTGTTGGAACACATTTATGGGTTGACAGATTTTTTGGATCCACACTGAAAATTCTCTCAAAAGAGGCTAATGATGTATTTTACATGCAATGTATATAGAGACAAGTGGTTCCACATTGGAAAAGAAGTGCTGTCTCATAAGAAACCTTAACTTAAGTGAAATGCAGTTAGAAAGGTCTGTTCCCACTGAAAAGAAAAATGTTTGTGAATGCATGCAAATTTTCCCACCAGGCAGACCAACATCGACATCAACTTAAGTGGTGGTGGTGGGAGGAAGTACTCTGATTTTTTGGACAGGAGTGTGCAATGTGACCCGAGAACCCTTAGCTTTTCCCACTCCATGATCAGCTGCAATTCTACTACCCTAGCTATTTTGTAATATGTGTGCAACAAAAGCCAACGAAAAAGCCTACGCTTTATAAGTGCATCTTGTTTTAACAGGCTTATATAATGCACCAATAATTGCAAGTTTACCAACATGTTTCATCTCTAGATTACTTAATCCATGAGTTTGGCCATGGGTCTCCTTTGATTATCGATAGTGATCGTGTCTCCGTTTTTGGAGCTCCACCAATTAGAAAAGAGAGACCAAAATAACCGAGCTTTAGAACAGGTAACAAAAAGATGGATTAACGTTTCTCTTTCTCCACATAGATGACATTTATCATGTTCCTTGATTGAATCTCTAAAAAGTGTCAAATTTGTGTATAGAATATGATGAATTATTTTATATTGGAAAATGGCGAGTCTAGTGTCTTTAGTAACATTAAACGGAAGGCTATAAATAAGTCGTATTGTATGCTCTTTTAGACCGGCTTCTGTCATCCTTCGTTCAGCTGTAGGCATAACGAATTTACTCTTAACAAAGAATTTAGTGGCAGATCTGCAAGAGAGTTAATCCAAAGATATCCTTTCCTTCTCGGAACTTTTTTCTAAAGGTTCAGTAAAATTTCCTTTAAGAATACTGATCCATTTTTGGGGGACCGCGTGGCATAAACCGTAGTAGTTTAAGAAGTTTGTTTTAATTTTAAACTTACTGCAGAGTTTCTCAAAAGCTAGGAATCTGTTCCCTTGAAAGAAGTCTTCAATTTTAGTTAATCTGGCGTCGTGCCATTTTCTGTAATAAACGGAATATCCATCTGTTTTGATACAATGGTTGTTCCAAACAATTTAATTTAATACTTGCTTTTTAGAATTAGGAGTGCTGCAATTAATTTTTTGCCAGGCACACAGGGCTTCTTTGTAAAAATCAATCGGTATATCAACTTTATGAAGCTTTAAATCAAAGTTACACTGTAGAAGAAAGAGACCACCAACTGGTTGTAGATAGGAAAGAGGGATGTGACTCCAACTTGCAGTTCCATTGCTGTCGCTTAATCTTCTTACCCAAACAACTCTAAGTGCTTCATTGATTATTTGAAAATCTGGCATGTCTAGCCCACCCTGCTCTTTCGACCCTATCATTGTTCTGTATTTAATTTTAGCTTTCTTATTCCATACAAATTGTGTAATTGCTTGATTTACCATGGCGGTGAATTTTGTTTGAAAGGTTAGGACAGATGTGTTATAAATGAGTTTGGAAATCGCCAAGGATTTTAGAATCGTTATGCGGCCATACAGTGTAAGATTTCTAGGATACCATAAGTTGAGGAGGCTTTTCATTTTGATTAGTTTCTGTTCAAAATTCTTATTGTAAACAATTATGTCATTATATGAGAAATAAATTCCCAGTGTGAGTATAGAGTTAACTGGCCAAGCAATTCCCAAGGGTTTTGCGGTGTTTTTGCGGCTTGCGCCTAAGCACATTCCTTCAGTTTTACTTTTATTTATTTCTAGTTCAGAACATTCTTGAAAATTTGACAAAAGTTTGAATAAATTTATTGCAGATTTCGTGTCCGAAACAAAGGCGGTTGTATCATCAGCATACTGGGATAATTTAAATTCTTTGTCATGAATTTTTATTCCTTTAATTGTGTTGTCATTTCGGCAAGATTTCCGTATAACCCCATACATTTATTATGCATGCAGTTCTTTGTTTAACCAAACAAAAGCGTAAACAATAGCGCTCCTTTGAGACTTGTTCGCTTTGCATAACTCTACATTTTATTTTTTTCTAAGTGTCGCATTCTTTTAGACTTAGTTTTTTTCCCCAAATTTTTCCTGAAAAATGCGTCAAAATGAAGCGATTTCAAAAAGACTTAAAATTTTTTTACAAAATTGATATTACAAGAAGTCAAATCGGGGATTTAATATCATTATTTTGGGCGCAAATTCCGGATTTTAAAACCTAGTACAGGCTTAAAACTGCTTAAAATAATAGGGATATCGAGCAAGACTTAAAAAAATAGTGTTTTAGGCCTAAGTAGTGCAGGCTGCTTGCGGTTAGCTATAAAGTGTTGATCGGGTCACCGATTAAAATTGTATTTTTAAAAGAAGAAAAATAAAATTACTGCTTACCTTCATCGTGTCTTTCGTCGTTTTTTTCCTCCTGATTTCCTTCCTCCAATTCATTTCCATGTGTTGAAGCTGTGTATTTTGTTTCTTTCTTCCATGAAAAGGCGATCAGATCACGAACAGTGCATACAGTGGTACGAGGAACGGATCAATTTACGCATCTTTGCGTACTTCATATAAGTCGGCGATATGCTTGATTATGTTTCCAAAAGGATCGTCTCCATAGTGCTGACGCCACAACCATTCCTGTAGGTAGCTTTCGAAGAGATCTTTGGATGTCCCTGTACGAGGCATACTTCGTTTGACTCCCCACCATGTATTTTCAATGCGCTGTGTGTGCGCACCTGTGTCTGGGTCTACGAAGTTTAGGCTGTGGTTGACCGTGAGATGAGTGTAGCCCTCGTCTTTTAGGCAGTCGTAAGCCTTCCACATGTCGCTCATCACGCATGTACCCGGCAATATGTGGGCTCAAATGATGGGTAACAGTGCATCTTTATCCCTTTGCCCTACCGGAACAAGGAAACAGGCTTTCGTTTGGCGGCAGATGCCGCCGAAAACCCACTGTCCCTCGATGTAGCGACCGCGGTTGAACTTCGTTTTGCCAAACTTGGACTCATCAATCTCAACAGTCATACCTGGTCCGCCTATTTGCCCCGCATGATGATTCATTATTCTGTCTGCACAAACCTCTCGGCAATAGTTATACCAATCTATCACTGTTTCTGTTGACGTTGATTCGTCATCGAGTGAGGTCTCGTGCACTGCTTGAGTAGTAGTAAATTTGTGTGCCCAAGCGTACGTTAGGGCTAATACTTTTTCAATGGACAGCCTGCTTCCAGAAAACCATGAGTTCTGGCGCATTGATGCCATGCCATTGCATTTTCTTCTCGAACATCGCCACTCGTACCCATCTCGCGATGAAGTTCGTCGTGTCCACGTCAATGTATTGCTACAATTTTCTCGCGGACACTTTATTGACGATGCGAGCAGGTTGTGTTCCTTGCACCACTGTATGGACTGGTCGTGATCCGCCAAAATTTTGTACAATTGAAACAAATTAAGGGATGACATCAGAGAAAAACTTGAATTTATATAAGGTTAATGTAAACGGAACTTGGAGACTTGCTCAGCTCAGATGGAAGCGATTGGGAGAAAGAAATAAATCATCTCTTTCACCTTTTATTCTCCAAGGACCTACAACTGCGTTGCATGTTTTCGTGCAGCGTGCAGCATGCAGCATGCAGCATGCGTTAAACAGAAGAATAACTAAATTGTTATGTTAATTTTTGGCCATGCCAACGCGTCAAACAGAATAAAAATTAGTTTTGGGGGAATAAAACTCCACTGAATCTCGTAGTGTAGTGGTGTAGAAGAAAGACTGGTAAGCGCGATGTATCCGAAAGGTAAGTGGTTCGAGACCTGATGGTGTACAAGATAAAAAAGAAAAACAAAGCGCAAGAAGTCTGGGTAATATAGAGTAGAAAAAGAGAGGAATAAAGGAGATAGGGAAGTAGAGAATCGAAGAAAAGACAGCGCGCGATGTAGCGCGCGAGAGCGCGCAATCAAATCCTCTTTTATTCATACGGTAAGTAGTAATTATCCATGTATATATTCCATACCTTAGGGAGTTACTATTGTCTTCTAAAACAATAGAGTGTGTACATAATTAATAACTTTGCATGCATAATAAATGTATGGGGTTATACGGAAATCTTTCCGTCATTTCTAATGGCATTAGCAAAAATTTCAGCGCATAGAACAAGGAGAGAACCTGAGAGCAGACAACCTTGACGGACATCCCTTTCCAGTTTGAAAAACTCAGCTGCGAATCCATTGTTAATAAAACAGCTGGAGCAATTGGTATAAAAAGTTCTGATCCACTTTTGAATGCACGGACCAAAATTAAAAGCTTGCAACATCCTGAAGAGGAAGTTCCAGTCTACCGTATCAAATGCTTTTTTAAGATCAATAAAAATGGCGAAACCAGGTATACTTTCTAGTTCTGTTACCTTCATGATGTCTCTGATTAGCCTAATATTTTGACTGATGTACCGGCCTTGGACATATCCGGTTTGGTCTTCCTTGACAATGGTTGGAAGAACCTTTGAAATTCTGTGTGCTATAGGATTCATAGCGATTTTGTAATCAACATTGAGTAAGCTCAAGGGTCTCCAGTTTTCAAGGGATGACTTATCTTTCCTTTTTTTGGTATCACTTTGATAATGCCCTGTTTTTGCATTATGTTCAGTTGTCCGTGCTCATATGCGTAGTTGAGACTTTGTACCATTTCTTCTCCTAGCAAAGACCAAAACCGCAAATACAATTCTGCAGAAAGCCCTTCTGTTCCTGGGGTTTTATTTTTGGAACACTGTTCCAATATGAGAAAGCACTCTTCGTTGACAAGCAGATGCTCAAGTTCCCCTTGTTGAGTTGCTTTGAATTTAGCAATATTTGAGTTCTTAAAGAATAGTGTATAATTCGAGTCTCTGCAGTGTGCCGCAGTATATAGGTTTTTATAGAACAGTTTTACTTGTTCTAGGATTGTTTTAGGGTCGTTGATCTCCATATCATCGTTTGTTTTAAGCTTTGAAATGTGTGATTTACAATGCTGTCTTTTTAAATATTCAGAAAATATTTAGTGTTTTTTTTTGCCATTTTCATGCCAACGTATCCTGCTTGTTATTATAGCTCCTTTTGTTCTAAATTCAGCAATCGTATTATATTCAGCTCGGAGACGGTAAAGCTTTTATATGTTTTCCTTTGTTCTGTCAGTCTTTAGCTGGTTCATCAAATGATCAATTTGTTGTTGGAGGTGCTTTTCGGTATTTCGGTGTTCCCTGTTTTTCCATTTTGTATACTGAACACAGAAACCTCTCACCTCCATTTTAATCATATCCCAGTAGAGGCCTTTGTCATCTAAATAATCGTGCTTTGTTTTAAACTCGGGTATCTTACTCAAAAGATCTTAAAATGTTTGAATGCAACATGGCAGATGGAGGATGACAAAAGACCAAACACCCAGATACAAGTGTTACGAGGGATAAAGGAGATAACAGGGTTTTTAATAATTTCGCCAGTGATTAACTGGACAATCTCTAAGAACTTTTTATGAGTGACCCTGGGACTTTGGTCAGTTATCCCTTGGTGTATGGATTTTGATGACTGTTAAGTCTTAAGAGTTCAATAGGATACAATCAAGGGAGAGTATTGGCCATGTTGACACTGGAAGCTCTAGAATCCATTGGGTTGTATTTTGTGGATAGACTGAAAAACAGTTGTATTTTTTGTGAACATGAGGAACACAGTCAATGTTAAAAGGATCACAGTTTCATGTACAGCGCTTCACAACCTGTGAATGGGGAAAAAACAACTGTTTTACAGTCTAATTATGTGCCGTTCCATGGTTTTTATGTATGTTTTTGGCAATCTTAGAAGGAGGCCATAATCTAGTGTGTTGAGTGCTTTCTTACTGGAAACAAATTTTGAAATGTTTCATTACCATATTTATGTTGTTGCAAGAACATGTCTGTGATTCAACCAGAAGTTAATGGCAAACAAATGGAGTTGTCATATCAACTTTGAATATTGCTTACAAGTATTGTGAGATTTCTGAGCATACATTACATGCCCATACATGTTCATATGACCTTATGTCTGATATGTTGTATTTTTGATCATAAAGTCATTTTGAGTCACTTTTCTTTTGTATCATTTTTTTTCTAACCAAGCTGCAACCTTCAGTGATTGACTTAATGCAGATAAACTGTACACCAAGTGACAGTTAGTGTTTTGGACTCACAAGGCGTAACTTGCTTAAAATGAGAAATGTCAAACAATATTTAAAGTGATTTTAGACTGAATTTTAGCAATGAAGTGCCATTTAAAACCACAGTTAATTAAAAATTGCCTGTCAAGGCTCTCTACCTCTTGCTAGTTGTTTGGATGGCTGATTCTGAGGGCATTTCTCACATAATCATAGTAATATTAATATTCATTGACACTTCTCCTCGGAATTATGTGCTGAAATACATATTCAATTTGCTACTGAGGAACAATTAAGAAGAAGGTTTACAACAGCCCCATGAAACTCATGCAAATAGAATAGTGATTCGTGACTGTTACTGTGTTCTTTAACAATTTCAAGGGCTTTTTTAAATACCTGGTCCAAACCAGTACCACAAAGATTCCATTCTTAATTTACAAGAAGAGTCCAAGACACCCTCAAATTCCAAATCTTGGAAAAAAATGTGCCACAATGCTAACCCATTCTCTGAACACAATGGCCACCATTCTTTGGTTTCTAGGTGATGAGACATAACAGTGGGTTTCACCATCATTGATGCTGCAAATCCATTTTTAGTGGGGTTTTTGTGTTATTAAAGATAATTGTTATTTTTCAATAAAAACATGTTGCCTAACGGTATTTGAATAATTATTTTATAATTTTTTGGGTTGTCAAAACACAACACCAAGCTTACTGCCACATGTCAGTATTTGAAAACACAGATGACTGATCTCATAATGTCTAGAACAAATAATGCAGCAGTTCAAAAACGTTTCAGCATCTATTACACCAGTTTATCCAGTATCAGCCAGTACTGATCCTCGTTAAAATCGAATCCAGTGTAGAGCGCATCCTTATCACAGGGAAAGGCTTTCCATATTGCTGCATGCTGGCAAAGGAATCCTATTTCCCAAGAATCCATACACTAATTGAGAAAATTCCTGATAGGAAACACTCCTTAGGAAACCGTAAAACAGTCACAAAATAATAACAAGAAAAAGAGATATGTTCCGATACTCATACAGAGGGGAAGTTTAAAATTTAATGTCTTGAAAGAAAACTACGGATGAGCAATGTAAATGAAGGAGCTCCAAATCTTTACTATGGTTTCACAGGGTGAAATTATACATTTATGAATTTTTAAGACAAAATTAAATGGCACTTAAACCTGATGAAAATGTTTAGTTTAAGCCATAAAGCTTCTTAAAGTTCTTAAAGGGTAAGGAAGGCTTTAAGATTTGTTTAGTGACATTAAAGTTCTATTAAATGCATATGTTGACAAACATGAATTTACTGCATTTAATTGGGTTTCGGAAAGGTAGCTTCAATTGATATACACCTTTAACTAACTTTTACTTACCATAAACACCGACGTATAAGCGGCACCTTTTTCCTCCAAATTTTCGTATCAAATCGGGGATGCGGCTTATCTGCGAGAACATCTGAAGACCATGCCATAAATTTGCATAAATGAACACTTTTCAGCAAAAATTTTACAATTTCAATAGACCTGTGTAGCAAAATGATAAGAACTCTGCAAGACTATACCACAGTACGTTTGCTTTTGCGAGTCTGGTGGCTCATATGGCTAAAAGAGCCGTTTTTGTTCATATTAACTGGTTTAATGTTGCCTTTCTTGAGCAGCTGAATGTCATTCGGCAGGGATTCTCTTTCCACCAGACAGTTGTTTAGATTGCCGCCAATGGCTGCTCACTTCAACAGAAATCAATCCCTCAACGAGTGAGCGAAAATACGCATGGTAAACTGCATCGTTCCCAGTACTCGGAACTTCTGATCAATTGCCTGGTTACTAAGCTAGAAATGAACAAACCGAAACCGAAGCGTTCATGATGTGTGTAAATTCTATTGAGAAACGGTCGACATAATGAAAAATAATGGATTAAAAATACCAGAGAAAAGTCCAATTTATGTCTAAGTCCGATTTTCATACCATTACAGAGCTAAAATTATAGGTAAGAGTTTTAGTATCCTCTGTTTAAATGTTAGTTAGTTAATATGCGGGTTAGCCCGTTCAATTAGAAACTTTCAGAAGAAACAATGAATGTACATAACTGACATCTTTCTTAAGACTCTACACGATTTATTTTAATTTCTTTCCAATTTTTTTTTCCAAAATTTGAGTTCCCAAACTTGGGGTGCAGCTTATCTCTGAGTGCGGCTTATATGCTGGTGTTTACGGTAATTTAACTAATTTTTCCCTTTAAACCTAAGTAAATGTACGACAGTATTTAAGCAATAACACTTAAATCTTAAATTAAATCTTAAATTAAACCGATAAGAATTAAGAAAAACAAAAATTGACAGGCTACATCTATTAAAGAGCAGTGCAATTCAAGTGTAACACCAGTACAATTTACAATACTGATTACCGAAGTTGCTGCAAAAAATCCCAGAGCTCTCTGCCCCACAAGGGGATACACAAGGAATCAATGATTGAAATAAAATGCATACATACATACATACATACATACATTTATTTTTGTTTTCAAATAAAAAAATTACAAATTGAACATGCCCGCGGATAGCATATGCTAGTCTAGGCGGGTCATGTTAACAAAAATTATCTATATGCACTACTGTGTTGTTTTATTATGTGAGGTATGTTATGTTACTGCCCAAGGGCTGGGCCCATTGAAGTGTTCGTTGTGATGTAACTCGGGACTTGACTGACTTGTCATATGGCACATGACCTCCCGTTTGTGTTTAAATGATGAATGATGTGATTGATGGATCTCTACCATGAAAAAAGGAACTTAGATTTGACAGTGAAGAGACAGAAGTGGTGAGTGAAAGTCAACCCACCAAAACAATACAGTTTATTACTTTTGTTTTGCATACATGTATCAGCACCTTCTTGCCTGAAATTAAAGGTGACCATTTAAGTCTTTAAGGTTTTCATAAACATTTCTCTCTCGCTAATTTAAAACTAGAAACAACGGGATGTGATACTTAACCCAGGTAAAAATACTAGGCAGAATCCCGCCAATCCCTTATGGGATCCCACCTATTTTGAGTGGGATCCCACCTGGGATTATGGAACCTCCTGGGTGGGATTCTGTCAATCCCATGTGGGATCCCAGGTGGGATTCTGTCAATTCTATGTGGGATCCTGGGTTTGTCCCAGGAAGGATTCTAGCCAGGATCCCACCATCATGGGTGGAATCTCAGCTGCAGTCCCACCAGGGATATCTAGAAAACCTCCTGTTTAGGATCCCAGGTAGGATCTCACCAATCTCACTTTGAATCCTGCCCATTACAACTGTAAAAGTCCTGGTAATTCTCCACTGGGTAACATGCTTGGTAAGATCCTGACAATCCCACCTAATATCCCAGATGGTATCGAAAATGCTGCCTGGGATCAAAGCTTTTACACAACTCCCCGCATTTCTTTGATTGTGGTCAACCATGAAACTAATTATTACAGGTACCTGTAGCAATATGTGGCTTTTACTTAACTATACACAGTTTAAGAGAAACGCGCATGATTTATTTGCAAACATTCAACTAAACAATGTATTGAAATTATCAATAATTGATAACTATATTACAATGCAAATGTATATGTAATGGTTGAGATACATTATATATAAACTGCTTTTTCACAGGTATGCAGCTGACTGCTAATCAACACAACAAATTATCATCTTTTATGTCACAATTAATCTTTAGCTTACACCATGAAATTGAGTGCATATAATGAACAAAACTTGTGCTTAGCTACTTGGCATATAGGTATGTTAAAATGGCCATTGACTTAAACAAAACTGGTTATTACAATTCTTTAAGATATTAAATATTGGCGTTTATAATCCAAACAATTTTGCCTGTGTGATTCGTCTAAACACGTCACATGACCAAATATTCCCCAGCTATAAAACTGGGGAATATCTCCTAATATTCCTCGATTTTCCAAACTGTGTGCGTTGCAAAAAGTATTTAAAGGATATAATAGACACAATAGCCTCCATAATTGGGGCAAAAATATGCTCCGTTATTTGTCCTTGGACATTATCTGTTCCTCAAAGCTCACAGTTTTCCTTGAGCTGCGATCCCGGAAAACTGTTCGCTTCTTGGAACAGATATAAATGTCCGCGAACAAATATCCGAGCATATTTTTGCGCCAAATGGAGGCTATTGTTTTTTATTTCTTAATTATTTTATTTAGATTGCCACACTTATCAGCGATCTTTTGTTGGATGCCACTCTTGCCTCCTCAGTGGTTTTCCAACTCTCCATCAGTCCACTTGAACTGCCTTTTTAGTTGTCCTATAGGAAAGGCATTACAAGAACTTGATCAATTTCATCTATTAGATGTATAACTGCAAAAGCCTTAGTAATCTAACCATGCAAATGAAAACAAATTGCAGAAATTATCCTACATTATAATTACTAGTCTATAAAAATGATAGTTTAAAAACCAAATTTATTGACATGGTTACCAAACAGCAAATAAAAAAGACCACAGTGTATGTGCTATTTTCCTTATTTATTCATTTTTCAGCAATAGAAATCAAATTATTCTTTTTTCATGCAGAGCTTATGATAAGTCAATTACAATGACTGGAAAGAAAAGGGGGGTGGGGTGCCCGTGCTCGTTTGTGAGCTATAGCCATCTTTCAACTGACAGAGCCCAATATCTGCAAGGCCAATCCACCATGTTTTTAATATGCGTGTGTACAAGGGTGTGCTAAATGATGCCATAAATTATGTGCAGAAAGGATGTGCGATGCAAATGTGAGGAATCACCTTAAAATTATGATAATAATCAGGAACAGGAAGGATAAAAGGAGATCGATAATTTGGTAGCTTAAAAGCAATTGTATTTAAGGGACATCAGAGAAATCATATTGAATTATATAATAGCTAGCTCTATAACAGTGTATATCTTTATTTCATTGCTATACCTTTTATAGCTGCCAGGATCATTCTATTAAGAGGTGATTTACCATTAGTCCCCTTTGTGTTCGATATGCCCTGAATCTCCTTTGGGATGAGATTGTCCAAGAGATTCAATGCAAATGCTGGTGGTGAATGGGAATACTTGACTATGTTGTCAAAACACTCCTTGCTTGTTTTGATGCCAAACTTGGGGTCCCCAATGACTGCTGTCAAGAGAAAGAAAAAGTTTAACCTAAACATTAATAGTTTGTAGGCTTAACCTTGAAGTGCCTTTACGATGTAAAAATATAATTGCTGCTTATTTGAAATGCTTTTCAAAGTTAAGAAGAATGGCAATTTCCCTGGGAATATCTCTTTTCGTTTTAGAGATATTCATGGTTTTGTGTTATGCAAATGAGGAAAGTGATGACATCATAAATAGTTTCACTTAAACAGTTCAAATATACTGAATCAAGGATAACTCCAGAAATATTGGAGCAATATATGCTCTTCCATTTTGGCATCAGAAATGTACATCACAAGAGAAACAGCATGACATCTACTGTATGTTGTTGTCAGGGAACCACTCTTGACTCCAGTCTGAAAAACCACATAGCCCTGTTTGCAACCCTTTTGGGTGGGACAGAGGATACTTTTTGAAACACACATGGTCCCCATATTGTCTTAACCCCCCATTAGATTATTGGTAGTGGATCATCCTTGGGAATTTTAGTCTTAATAAAAACAGCGCCGGCAACATAAATATCTTTTGTGATATTCATTTCTGGTGCCAAGTTTAAAGAGCACTGCTGTAATATTTCTAGAGAGATTCTTGATTGAGTGTTGTACTGTTTTAGTGGAACCACCTATGACACCATCACTTTCCTCATATGCAAAATGCAAAAACTGTAAATACCTCTACAACAAAAAAAAGGTATTCCCAAAAGGAAAATGCCATTCTTCTTTACTTTAAAAAGCCTTTGAAGTAACAAGCAGTTATTTTTACTTCATAAAGGCACTTAAACATCTTTTACAATAAAACTTTGGTTGTGGTATATATATTTCCTACCCCTGCCTTTCTATTATCACTGCTCCTCAGAGTTTATGAAATCAAAAATTTACTTGAGTAAAGTTTTCAGAATGCTGTACCCCGGTATATACACATCCTTACTATAATGTCTACCCTTTCATACAAATCATGATTATTTCCTAAATGAAGATGAAAATTTCTACGAATTTCCTTTACTTTATAATATAGCCTATTGTAGGACAGCTTAGCTTCTGCTTTATGTGCACATCAGAAAGATGGACAATGTTTGTAAGTCACAGATCTTTATAAACAAATATGTGTAAATGGATTTTGAGTGGTTTATTATCTGCTAATTATGCATTCTACACTATTCTGAAAACTTATCCATGTCATTGTCAGGATGTAGAGATTCTGTTTCTACATTGCTTGCTGAATTGCTAACTTCACTGAGACTACCTTGGTCTTCAAGGTTGTCAGCATCATTATCATTATTCCGTACATCTTCAGTCACTGTAATATTTGTTGGGGTATTTGATGCCTCCACACTAGTACTTGCTTTAGGAGTTGAGCACAGGGAAGGAGGGCTGCAACCATTAAAGCTCTTCTGTGAAACACTTGGTGAGGCTGGTCTTTCTTTGCTTTCCCCAGATTTGTTTACAAACACTTGCACAGGAAGTGAATGATGCTACTGTAATTTTCAAGCAAAAATTAATTAAGAGGACAAAATGGCTAGAAATTATTTTTTTACGATATTTATATCTGATTTTTAAAATTAGGAAAAAAATACTTTGCTTGCTCTTTATAATAATGACTATGCGATTGTCATTTTTACCGGATATGCTCTTTTATACATTTTTAACCTAGAGAACAGTTTTAGTACACTTATATAAGGCCCCATCAACACATATCTGGATATTTTTGAATGCGCACCTTTTTCTTTCCGGATATGGCTTCCGTCTACTTGCATCCCACGAGTCTGCATATTTTAAAATCCGCTCTACAGAGTGGAAAATAACAAATCTGCAATGAATCCGATAACATGTGAACGGGAAATCTTGAATCCAGAAAGAAAAAGTTGCAGATTTAAAAATATCCAGATACTTGTGGACGGGGTGTTAGTTGTGAAATATAGAGTATCAAACAATAAAATGTTTTCCACATGCCCTTCTCTTCTCTATCTTTTTCAAAACCCTCTCCAGCCCTTGTTGATTTTCAGCAACCTTTTCCTCAAGGCCCTTCAAGGAAGACATTATATGAAGTCAAAGAACATATCCTGCGAATAGCATTGCAAAATTATTCAGCTTATTTTCTGGTAATCACATTCACAAGTATCCTCCACATGTGACTGTGGGATCGTGTATATGCACTGTTAAATGTTTCTAAGTCTGGGGTATAACATATGAATTGTAACAGTAAGAAATCCTGATACCATGTTGTCATCCAAAGATTTCAATAACTCTCTGGTTTGCTCCAAATTGTCCTCCTTTTTGGCTTTTTCTTCTTCAGCCTTTTGCTTGTTTGCCAGTCACTTAGCAGCCTTTACCTGAGAGAGTGTACATGTTGAGAATATGACATGACTGGGGTGGCTCAATTTGTCTAAATGTATTTACATTGTTCTTTTTATAATTAATGTTTTTAGGTGCTTAGTTTGCACCCAACAGAACCGATTTCAGCAAAGGACTGCAAAGTCCTAAATTGCTTGCACTTGGAGCCAGGGGAAGAAAAATGAAGGAGTAGTTTCATCAGTCGCAGAGTAAAATATGCTGTAGCGTGAGTGCTTAAATTAGGCCACAATTCTGGTTTGAGAACATGACTTAAAACCAGTATGCAGATAACATTTGGCATGAACATTTCGGTATCTCTGGGCAAACATTTCAGGTTGTCTGCAAGTCAGATGAATAACCACAAGAAACTCCTTATTACCAACTCGCTTAAACTACCTTGTTTTGGTGGCTTAAAGTGCATATGACCCAAAAAAATAAGTCCTTCAAGAATATGCTTATTTACAAGACTTCTCAAAGAGGAGTAAAATGGCATTTCTCTTTTTGTGATATCTTTTAATTCCAGAGATAATATTACCATTTATAGCTGCATAGTTAAAAATATTAAAGAGGAGACCCAGTGAAGGTGGGACTGGCACAGGTCTTAGATAAGACCAGGTATTTTGCCTTGTCGAGTCGTAAATGGTAATATTTAATTTTGAAGAGGCAGGAGTCTGGAACCAAGCATGTTCTCATAGCAACATCAAAATATGTACCATCTGGTATATTTTGTAGGATGCAACATCCCTGCCAGGGTTCAACAGCATTGCTTCATTAATGGCAGAGATATTCTTAATTGTATGTCTGTACTTGTACAACCGATCACGTCATCAGTGACTAAACTTGCATAATAGGAAAACTTGAATAACTCTGGAACAAAAAAAGATATTACTAAGACAAAAACAGCATTTTAATCTACTTTGAAAAGCCTTTTAAATGAGCGTATTTTTGACATGACTTTTTTTTCAGGTCATATGCACTTTAAACTTAATACAAATTCCACTTACGTTTTTCAACTCGCTTAGCTTTAAGCGAGTTGGAGAAGTAACGGTTTTCACAGGATTTCTGGTTGTCACTCGCTAAGCGACCTGAAAACCACTTTTAAATTACAGAAGAATTGCAACTATTTTGCCTTTTACTGTTTATTGACATAACTATGCAAGTTCTTTTGTTAAGAATATAGTCTGCATGTTTTTTTTCACCTCTTCGTCGATGCTACTGGTTGACCTTTCAATTCGGCATTTGACGGTCTTATTGACATCTTTTTTCTCGGACCGCCACATCTAAGACATCAAAGAGCATCTCTATTTTAGAATTGAAGCTTTTCTACAATTTGTTACAAGGTGACTATATTTAAAGTTAACCCTCCTAGAGCACTTTTTCCTTTGAACTCTCATAACCATAAAGATTTTGAAACTTGTGAAATGAACATCAAACGCCATCCGCCATTTAACACTGCCACAGCCGAGGTAACAATGAAAAAAGAAAACTTTATGCCGTAAGATTCATTGCATAAAACACTCAGCATGTTTAGCCTTATTTGAAAGATCATCATCATTCAGCAATTGAAAGATCGTCATCATTCAGCAATATCCAGCGTTATCCTGGCGTAGGAAAGCGGTGTCGATACACAGATTCTCTTTCAGTGATCGTAAGGTATGTTCAATGATACGTACTACAACAGAGCTATCTTGTGACATATTCTCCACGATGTGGACAAAGCTCTGACTTTCAAACCGCCCATTCACTTTTCTCGCGACGACGCTTACGTGCCAAGATATTCCGTGCTTGCCGAACCAATCAGATTGGGACTCTGTATTTCGCAGGCAAAAACTTCATTGCCCAGTCTTGCATAATAAAGACTTTGGTCTCGTTTAAAGCCCTCAAGCACGCCGTTCTTGCCATGTCTTGTCTGACACTCCTCAGCTGGTGAGCTTTCCAAGAATGGATTGCCTTGACTGCTTGGCTGTGTGTGTACAATAAATCTTCCAGTTCCTCAGGTGCGAGCTTTGACTCAGCTAAGTATCATTCAATACAACAAAGAACATCACTGATACTTTCACATTGTGAGCACTTGAGACTGTGGTCGTGGGAGCAGTTAGATCTTAGTTCACTGTCCTTGTTGTTGCTAAGAGCATGACCGCTGCAATGGTCTGCAACAAAGGATCCTTCAGACACATGCACCTTTGAAAACAAGAGAGTTACAATTTTCAGTTACATGTATTGTTAGGGAATGTTCGTTTTTTTTTGGCACAATTTGTCCAGAAACTGTCCTAAATTTAAAAGAATACCGGTTACTGAAAATACTGTAATACGGTACACCTTTATTCTAACTGATATATAATTTTGATGCATCAGTTCATTGCATTTTCGTTGTGGTCCGCTGAGAAATATAAAAATATATGTTCTGGGCTAGTGACGAACATCAAGTGCGCTGAATGTTCTCTTCTCGGGTTGTAAAACGATAACGAGAGTTACTCATTTCAATATCGTTGATGTTACCTTGTAGTCAGCTTTCAAATATTGTTTCCCCTCCTTTAGAGACACTTCCCATCCTTTCGCAGTCTCTCTATCCAGCCCTTTCTCCTTTAGGCTCTCCACTATCACACACAGATCTTCAAAACCCTTTGCACCATCTGCCGCGATATAATCCAGCCCTTGAAGAGATTTCCTCACAGTAGCTGCACAGGCAGACAGGACTCTTTGCATAGTTGCTGAGCTGAACGGAGTAAAATTTGTTTCTTCGCAGAAAGCCTGATACTGCTTTACTAGCCTGTTGGGAATCATCGTTCTGATGACATTTGGAGTTTCTAGTATCTTCCCAGAAGAGAGGTGTAGGTACTGCTGACCAAATGGGAGATCCTGGATGACGTGCGGACTTGTTATGGGGATGAGATTGTGTTATTTTTGGTGAGCAAAAAACAAAGAGCGAAATGGCGAAACTCCTTTAAGAACAGGAAAATATTTTGAATGAATGATAAAGCAATTATTGAATTCGGCTTTCGTAGGATATGAAGAATTCTGCAGATCTCGGAGGGTGTTATCCACCTCGGCCTTCGACCTCTGTGGATAACACCCTGCTTGATCTGCAGAATTCTTCATATCCTACTCAGCCTCATTCAATAATTACTACTACTATTAATAATAATAATAATAATAATAATAATAATAATAATAATATCCAATAACCAATGAGAATGACAATGATGATAATAATAACAATAATCCAGAAGGATCCAGAAATTTGATTGTAAAAAGTAGGTTTGGGCAAGTATTAACATTTTAATGTGTCTGTGTTTCAGAGTAATGAGGTTAAAAGTTCTTATCACATGGAGCTAGAAGGGCTTAAGAGAAGTCTGACTGTCATCAAGAATCAAGATGTGGACATCCAAACTCTTGTAACAGACAGACACTGTGGCATAAAAAAGTACATGCGTGAACAGGAAAAGGACATTGATCACAGATTTGACTGCTGGCATATGGCCACAAGTATGTTATAGAGGATATTGGTCCTATATGGCAACAGTAATAAATAGTGTAATTAATTAATGATGATGATGATGACGATGACTATTCTTATTACTCAGATGACGTTAGAGTGAAACTCCCAGTAATTTCACTTGAAAAGGTTTTATGCATCACAGGTTTCAAAGTGGCAGGAACGCAAGTTAATTTCTGATATTCAGTATTGCTGTATGCCACAGTTTACATCAAAGTACAGTTTATGTTAAGTTTAAAATTTCTGATTTGATTCTTTTTTCCAAATTTTAACCCAGACATCTCTGCGAAAATTGAGGCACTTGCCAAGAAAAAATCATGCACTGTCCTTGGAGACTGGAAACAAAGTATCTCCAACCATTGATACTGGTGTGCTGCTAGCAGCAGTGGTGATGGCAAGCAAGTGGAGGCTAAATGGCTTTCAATATCCAACCATGTAACCAATGTACACGAGGGGCATTCAGAAGCCTTCCCAAGATGTTCACATGGTCCTTTGCAACAAGAAAGAAAATGGTTAAGAAAAGGTAAAACTTGCCAGTAGATTGAACCTGTTCTTTTGGTTAACAAAGCAAAATAAAACAAAAACAAAACAAAACAAAACAAAACAAAACATAACATAACATACTGTAACAGAATGAATCACTATTTCTTTTCAGTCAAGTTCTTGAGGAAATGATTGCCAGTCATACATCTACATTTTCCTTTTGTTTGTAACAGGGTCCAAGGCTTTCAAAGAGCTTGAATCCATCATAACCAACAAGACTTTCCTTAAAGACTTACCTAAGTTGTCCGATGAGCATCAGACATCATTTGTGGAAGTCTTACACAAAGTGGACATCTACTTTGCACCAAAGCACACTCACTTTATTTACCAAGGAATGAAAGCACGGTAGTCTGTTTAGGACTGTAATCTAATTTTATTAGCAAATTGTATTTGTCACATCACGAGTCAATTTAATTCTTCCTTTTTTTTCTGTCAGCGATAAATGAGATATTAAAAATGACATTTTATCGCTCAACACCATATGCATTTAGGTAACACTTACATTAGCAGCAGACAAAATATATACAAGGAACCCTAAGACAGATATCCAAAGCAGTGTTATCAGAAAAGGTTCTTTTTGGTCTTCAAAAAACGGCATTTAGATAAATCCTAAGTGATCACTTTCATGTATTCAATTGAAATGGCCAAGGGGGGGGGGGGGGAGGGGGTAAAGGGGAGTTGGTTCCTGTGGGTAAGTATAAAAAGGTATTAGACAATTACAGAACAACAACAATGTCATAAATTTTCAGACTCCAGCTTGCAGCTCTCCATTTTAATGAAAATGCCAATAAACCTCAGAGGAAAATCAAAAAAGGTGTGAATGCAGGAGCTGACCAGTGGTTAGTGTCCTACCCCAAGTACAAAAAAGGAGGTGCAGTTGCAAAGGAAATTAAAGGGGCTTGTACATATGGTAATAATAATAAGTAGTTGTAACAAAGAAAGAAACAAATAATTGTAATAAAATTATGCAGTTCTGGGAAATTACAACCTCACAAAAAGGAAAAGACAATGATCAATTGCCTATGAAATAAATAGGAATGGTCATGCATGTCATGCAGCCTTTTTTATGTGTAACACCAGACAAATACAAAAGCATAGATTGAAATAAATAACATTGTGGATTGATATACCATCATTAAATGCTTTTTTTCAGATTACATCAAGACACTTTTTGATGAGCTTCTATGCCTAAGAGCGCAGTTTCCATCATACAGTGCTGCACTAAGAGAAATCAAGCCAATGCTGCAAGCGCTCCCTAAACCTCTCACAAGCCAACATCCACGACAAGAAAAACAGGCAGTCGTAACACAACACGAATCCCGATTTAATAAATAAACAAAGAAATCTAACTGCATGTAACTTTCTAAGATACCTTTTTTACCATCTAAATGAGCTTGGTGGCAACTATCTCTTAATCCAAAATTCATGACTAGTTAAATAAGCTAAGTCACAACAATCCTCAGAGCACTTGGCATGATCAAGGTCAAGTAGTGTTCATTTTAAGTAAATGGAACCAGTTCCCAAACAGGTAGCATCTGATTGCATGCAAATGTATTTCAATCAATTTTTTCAGTATTCAAGTGCAAGGTACATGCAGGAACACAATTTCAACTGACAGGCTTTCTTTACTTTGTGTTAAAGTAGAGCAGTTGTACAGCAAATGAGAGTGTTAGCACAATAAGTAGGAATAACTTTTCTTATCACTACAAAACACAAAATTGTAATCTCTAAGGATACAAAAGATATGCAAAGTCTCCTTTGTTTATCCTATGCTATAGTATAGTACATGAAGAAAATACTGGTACACCAGTTTTGAGAGAGCAATCATATGTATGGTAATTATTTGTAATTGATAATCTACCATGTAATATTCATTATTGTCAGGCCTCTAATGGGCATATTCAAAACCCCTATAACTTCCACTTTCACTTGGGAAGCTTTCTCTAATTTGTTTTACCACACAAGATGGAATAGCAATTCTTATTTTTCGGCCAAGCTTCTTGTGAATCCAGTAAGTGTATTGCCTATAAGCAACATATCTGTATGTGCTGACAGAGAGAAAAAAACACAATTCTTAATGCAGAGAGAAATGTACAATAAATTATTCTAAAGGATGGATATTCATTAACATTAGGAGGCTTATCCACATCCTTTTCTTATAATTAGAAATTTGATGTACAAGTTAACATAAAATGGTCATTCATTTTTCAGACCTGACTCCAAAAAATCCAACCATATACCTTAAATTAATGGTCATGGTTTAAATATGAATCACAAACTAAGACCAATATGGGGAGTGAAGAAGTAACCCCCTGGAGTCCAAAATAACTTAGTAACATCACTTTCATGTTCAAAAGATATAAATTACATAACAATGTTGTCATAAAAGATGCATGTTGTATACATACTCATTTAGTGGTTCATCATCAATGGGGCCTTCATTTTCTAAATACTGATTGAAAGCTGTCATCGAGACAGCTGGATTTGTACATACAGCACTAAAATTCTCATTTTCTGTGATACAAGACATGGCAGGTGGTATTTTATCACATGACTTTTGGTGTTCACGACAGCAAACACTTTCCCCCCCAGTTGTCATGGCTATGGAGTTTCCACAAATGCACCTAAATTTGGGTTTAAATTGTGTAAGAATCAGTGTCGTGTAATTATTTTAAGAAGAACTATGAACTTAGATTAAGCTTTATATCCACACTGAAGTATTGAAAATATTGCATGTGAAACACAATTGTGAAATCTGCGAGTTAAGAACTAAATCGCAAAACAGTACACACCGGGGTGATATGCTTCTGCTTTGAACTATTCACACATTAGCAGTAAGATTTCATGTTTGAAACCGAAGAAATTAGAAAATAATACAGGTCAGTCATGCACTAAGGCAAGAACCCGAAAATAACAAGATGAAAGAATTAAAACGTTATATTGCCCTTTTGTGCGATTAAGCATTTCTTGTACGTTAAAATACAAGCTGTTGGAAATATTTGAACAATGTTCAGAATGTTATGTTCGGTCAATGTAGGATATATGCTGCGAGGCTCAAAATATAGTACAAATATGGTTGGTCAACAGTTCAAAAACGGGCCACAAAATAAAAACAGAACTGCTTGAAATGTAACTTTGAAGTGTTAATTACAATTCTAAGATGCCCTATTTACAATGCAATGAATAACAAGCGCTCACCAGTCCAGTTGACCAATTCGGTCCTCATTCATGTCGTAGCTGCCATTATCGCTATTCGTCGAACGGTCGTCAACTTTCACGGTCTACAACAAAACTAGCCTCTGCAGCCTCTGACATTTTCAATACAACACAATGAACTAACCAGCGCAAAACAATCACCGAGGAACAGCCTCAAACTTCCCAGACTTTACAGTGTTTGTTTTCGATCGCAAAGCGTGAAACCTCAACAGTGACATCACAAAATAAGAGCTAGTTCTCGTTCCCTCCATTCAAAGTGCGCGGTCATTTCGAAAACGTTTTTCGTGAAGACTTCAGAAATCTTCGTACTTCTAAGTATATTACTCGCCTAAAGGTTCAGGAAGCAAAATTTTTTGGTGAGTATACTTTATAATGGTCTGTTTTAGTGTTTAATTGCTATAGAGAGGCTAAAGACCGAATGTCAAAATTTTGGTTCATTTGACTTTTAATTTTACATTATCCTCTGATAGAAGTGCAACCTAGAGAGTAAATAATGTTCAGTCTAAAAATTTGCATCCAAGCTTAACAATAATCATTTTTCTGAGACAAACATGCCCTGTGTTTGTATTGAGTTGAAGGAACATTTGTGCATATTATACATTAATAAGTCTTGACAAGACAAAATGACAATAAAAGCTTTTCCTTAGGCCAAAACTGTGTAGCTCTAATAATGTTGATGTATCGGTATTAAAGACACGTACATGTAGCAACAAGTTTTGATATCTGTGCACTTTTATCAAGTTGTATATCTACATGTTGTCAGCTGGTTGATCCTTTACCATGAGGTGAAAGAAACAAATACTGGACAGGTGTTAATTTCAAAGTTAATGATCATCAACATTCATTAATCAACGACCCAAACCTTTAACCCCTTCCAAGTGATTTGTCTGGAGGAAGATGTGCACTAACCAAAACAAAACAAAAACAAAAAAATCATTATCCGTAAAGCTGAAAAGATGTATCCTAGTAACAGGGACAGGTGAAAACTATAGAGAAAACCGCCTCTGAATTTAATACTTCCAATTGTCGAAGGTCATAGAAGTCAATGCATCAGTCAATTCCAAGTGCAATCAATCACCACTTCCCACCCTAGTCATACATGTACATAACCCTGATATTTGATTGCAATTCAGTTCCTCATACATGTAGTTTCTTTTTCTTTGATTACCATAGAGGAATTTAGATGGTACTTTCTCTTGTCTTACGAAACTGTGAAGAAGACAAGTAGTGGCAAATATGAAGACCACAAGCAAAAGTGCAGGTGGCAAGCTAGGAAAAGAGAAGTGAGCTCTAAATGAAATATTGTTAAAAAAAACTTTGTTACTAGGTACAACTTGTCCAATAATTATTGTTCAGAAGTAGATGTGGTTTCCTTCCCTATGGTATATATGGATTAGTTGTTTTGTCTTTGGTTGTTGTCCTTGTCCTTGTTGTTGCTCTTTTTTGGCTGTGTGTGTTTGTTTGTTTTTAATTCTTTGTAGGTTAGTTTTTCACTAGGAATAATAAGACTAAGTGGACAGAACCTTATTAACTTACAACATGTAGCTATTGACATACATCTGTAGAGTTGAAAACATGTCTGAATTTCATTGCAGAAACTTAGTAGAAGAACACTTGCATTAGAAAAGAAAGGACAAGTGGCTGAAGTGTTAACAGAAGACCGCATGTCCACAGAGGAGTCTTCAAATGAAGATGACCAATTGAGCTATGTAGTAAAGACAATCCCTTGGGAAAGTGAAAAGTTAAGAAAAAAGAAAAAAGTCTTGGACAAAACACACGGAAAAACTCAGTCCAAGTGTTCAAGATAGTGATTTGTGAAAAGATTTAGGCAGGAGGAGATTGTCTCTGTGCGTCCAAAACCTGATAACTGCCCAGAAGGGGCATGTGTGGAGAATTGATCAATGGTACCCTGGAAGATATAAATACATTTTATCATACAGACCGTACCACAGTTAAAAAAATCAAGATATTATTAGTCTATTTAGAAACAATTTCAATTGTAGGATTAAAAATACAATTTTTAACTGTAAATGAAATGTTATAATACTTTAAGTACTTAATCATTACCAGAAAAGTCTAGAATTGTAGTTTGAACATTTTGCATTAATACAAACAAGGTTTTTGATTAGCTAGAAAAAACCTAGGCTCAGATTTTACATAAGTTGGTACCTTGCCGAAAAGTGAATTTTCACTCACAGTCTTGAATTGGTAAATTAATTATAAGAAGAAGGTATTAAGTGTCATATTATTAGTTTTTTTTAAACAATATTTATGCAAAGAAATGCAATAAGATATATATACAACTAAAGGCAATAAAACTTTATAATGGTTCCTACTGAATCATTACCAGAGAAGTATAGAAATACAGAAATTTAGTTCAATATTTGGTTCAGTTGGAAAGTTAATTGTACATGTGTCAAGAACATACCAGTAAGTTGACATTAGCTTCTCATGGCTGGAGGTGCATTAGCATATCAAAAATGTTTTTTAAGTTTTGCTAACTACAAGCTCATTTCACCTTTTTATGATCAAGTTTGACCATACTTATTTTTCCCTTTTGTTTTACGTTTGTTTGCGGCAAGTCTCAGATTCCATTTTTGCAAACAAACAGGATTAAATTCACGATGATCCATAATACAAACAAATTTTACATTTGGGGCGAGATCTTGCTGTACCTGTTCGCTAGTGAAGACTTTGACGCATCTGTCCAACTCTTGACAACAGTAGCATTTGCTTATAATGTTTTGTAATGAATGGCAGTCACAATTTCCACACTTGTACCTAATAAAATCGGGATGAAAATGTTTAGTTTAATTGCAAAATCTGTCAGTCAAGACACCAAACTCACATTTAAGCTTCTAATATGGGTGCATTAGTTTGTTTATAGCAATGATCTGGTGACTTAGCATTCTTTGATTTCCATAGTTCCAACAAATGGGTCCTTCAGTTCTTTTTCTAACTTCTCCTCTTCTTTCTTTTCTGCTTTGTATTTTCCAACCATTCTTCATCAGCTAACGGCTCATCAGCACAGGGTTTTAATCTCCATATTTGTCTCCAGAGTTCTGCCCCTAGCTGCTGGAACACTCATCTTCTATCCCATAATCCAGAACATAATCTATTTCAGAGTCTTCAGAATCGCTACTAGTGTCATAAATATCATTATTGAATAGTATTATTGATAATAAAAGATTTCTACTGTGCCAGTATCCTAATGTTCAAAGGCGCTTTACAAAAAAAAAATCTTTAAATAACTAGAAACTTAGAACATGGTAGAATTGATTACAAAAAGTTCTTTTAAGTTTTTATAAGTTTTTAATCTATTTGTAAAAACAGACACAGACGGAGAGTCTCTTATTTCATCTGGCAAGGCGTTCCATAATGTTGGTGCCGCTAAAGAGGAAGATCTTGCGCCATATGTTTTCAGGTTATAGGATGGAGAAACAAGAAGGTGCTTGGATGATGAACCTAGTTGACACAATGGAGTGTAAGATGTAAGGAAATCACAAATGTATGATGGAGCCAAATTTTTAAGAGACTTGTAGGGTATAAGCTAAATCTTAAAAATAATGTACTGATTTACAGGAAGCCATTGTAACTTTTGCACAATGTTAAGGTCAGAAAATGTTTTTTTTAACAAGTAAGCACGGAATACAACTATGCATATCAAGGAATTCACTGAGATCTGACCAAGCGTCGCTGTTTGGACAAACTGGGTTGATGTCACTAGGTCCCAGTCTCCTCTTGCATGGTCGTGCAATTGAAATCACCAACTTTGAAAGCACATAAAGAATTGGCGTTTCAAACAAAATCAATACTTTTTTTTGCCATTTTACTAAAAAATACAAAGATTTTTTTGAGCAGAAAACATTTTTGGGGGTTATAAGTACAGAACGTACTGTTTAAGCAGATATAATTGGAAAATGAAACAATGTCAAGAGAACTGCAACTTCCCACACTTGATTAATCAACCCATGCAGAGACCGTGGAATAGTTCTGTCTAGAAGCCAAAACTTTTTCACCCTATTAATCAAACACTCCAGGTCTGTTCTATTTGAAGCATTTTTTGATTGATAATTGTTTCCCCTTTTGTGCATGCTGTTGTTCCACAACCACAAACAAAACAATTGAGAAAATGTCACGTTTTTAATTTGATCATTTAACTGTTTAGTGCTGGGGCAGAGGATTGTTGTGGAAGAGGGAAGACTGGAAATAGGAGAAGTCATGTTTAATTTTCATGCTTTGAGCAGCTGGCTGTGTGTCTGCAGATTTCTGTCGATTCAGGTGAGAAAGTATACCTTATCTTGTGCCACTTGACTACTTCGCTGATTGAGAATAATATTTTTAAAGTTCCCAAGGTTCTATCTATCCAATTTTAAACTGGATTTCTGTGATAAAAGCTTCGTGAAGTCAGGATCAAGTGATCTGTATAATAGTTTGGAACAACATGCATCATGAAGAAGAAATTTCATTAAATGGGCCCCATTGATATTCAAGTAACTGATAACAAATAAAATAATTTGCAAGCGTTACACTGGAGTTAACAGAGTTAACAGTGACAAGCAAAATGCTTTGTTCAGGTAATATTTACTGCATGGTTTTGCATGTAAGCTGTTTTAAATGGACCTTTCTTAGTAGTAAGTTATGTATTTGGAATGGTGTCTGAACTTGTTATCTAAGCCAACCACTAAATCCAGTCTTAAAATATGAATTATTATGTATTGTGAGGCTGGGAAATTTGTCTTTTATTTTCAATGTTTATATTCAGTTTGTTTTTCATCAAGGACAATGGCTTCTATATCTTGAAACCTGACCTAATCTACATGGTAACATATTTGCGTGGTTCAAGTCAGATTTGAATGCAATATCATCCCATAGCCCAAAACACATCGCAGTCATCCTCTGTATCTCGCCCAACATTTTGCTGTTGCTGTTTGCAAAGTTGATGAACTCTTGTTAAGCAGTCAGCAGACACTTTCTTATTTTTTGCCAATTGCTTGATAACCATTAACCATAGACTTATCATTATGCCATTCACCTCTGGAACAAATATTTTGGAATCATGCTTTCGACAGCTACTTACACATTCCTGTCCATCTTCCACTGGTATTCCAGCCTCTTCAGCCAAGGTTTCATTTGTTAAGCTCTGGCAAACTGCAAACATTGCCCAATCTTGCTCATCCCACTTCCAATCAACTTCTGTTTCACTTGACGGGCCATTTTGGATTTCCTCCTCAGTTGTCATACTCTAGAAAAGTTCTGAATAAGCTACATCTTTGATTGGTATCTTAAACCAGGGGGGCATATCATCAATGCCACTGCTACCAATATCTTGTCCAAACATCCCAACCATCCTTGCCAAATGCCTGTCCTTAGAGACACCTCCACACTATCATGCTTCTATGATTTCCTTGGATGTTAGATACTCCTTTAGGTTACATGTTGTCTCTCTGTTTCCAGAATCCTTCTGCTTCTCCCAGATGTTGTCCTGCTTGTAGTTTGTTTGCCTGAATTTCACCTCGTTCGTTGAACTGATTTCTGCTATCCTTGTCATATCACTGTAATTTTTGACCATATCAAGAGCAGCATAAGCAAGCTGGTTCTTGACCCAGGATCCATTCATGCTAAAATACATTTCACATCCATCCTCCCCAGTTCTGTCTAGTGGACACTCCAAATATGGATGGACTCGCTAGTAATAAAGCAACAGTACAATTGTTAATTGCAAAACAAAGTGGATGTAGTAACCAAATGATGGTGGAGTGTGGACACACTCTGTATGCCTCCATCCAACAACTCATTTTAAGACTTCCATTGTCTAGGTTTTTGGGCAGTGAACAACTCTCAATTGATGAGATTCAGGACAAGTATGTAGTTAGCCACTTCGAGGAATGTCCCAGCAAACATAGAGCCCTGAAATTCGAAACTATCAACTTGGAAATTAAGAAGCCTTCAGCCAAATGCACAGCGTTCTCCACATCTGAGGACAGAATCTTGCACTGGATAAGATCTCTTCAACTTTGCTCCTTTGACCCACTCAAGGACAATGACCAATTCCTTATTGACTGGATTAACCATGAGAATTACAACTCGACATCTTTTCAAGATCTCTAAAACCAATCGCGAACACACTTGTTACCATTTTATCATGAAGCCAATGTTGTTCAGCTTTCAAACATTGTTTTAAAACATTAAGCAATCAAGTTCATTCACAAGAACGAGTTTGACTTTATAGAGAACATTGATAAACAATGATTTACAATGTCAGATGGAAAGAACTTACTACAGAGAACACAAACTTACAGCTTTTTCCCGAAAGAAGATTGGCTTCTGGCAGGTGATGATTGTGAAGAACTTACAAAAAAAAGCAATGACAAGCTCTACTATAACTAAAAAATATGTTACTTTGCCGCTTTTACAGAACTTAAATTACTAGTCTGGTTAACATGATGACCTCTGCGTGTGCAAAAATCCCAGTGGACCTCTAGTGAGCATAATAGAGCAAGAGTGTTGCATTTCAGTGTGTAAATCGACAGACTTGAGCATTTACCAAACAATAGTGTAACATAGTGAACTAATTGAAAGAACAAAACCTATTTTATAGCTCCAAAATGACACTGCTTATCACATATTTGATGATTGCAAATTTGTTCAGCAATTTTTTTTAAATTTCATTGACTGGTTTAATGCTGTCAATAATTCAAACTTTATTACAATGATTGAAGAAAAACTACTTGGCATCATGTCCCGCCCATATGATAATTATATGACCTTGTTTATGAGATACTACATCTACACTTGTAAGATACAAAACAAAGCTATCCACCTCTCTACTTTAGTTGACAAACTGTTATGTTAATACAGAATAGAAAAATTTCCTAATAATTAATTAGAAAAAATACCTCGCCCCATTGCACTTGTAACGAGGTAAATACTTGTGAGGTGTGTAAAGTGTTATACAACCAAATATAATTTTTTCTCAATAATTAACTAGAAAAAATACTCCTTCTCCAAAGCACTGAAAGAGACAGGAACTTGTAACAATGTAAACACTTGAGATAACAAATTAAGATATTTAAAAAACCTGTTCGATTACCATTTGCATCATACATTCTGTTTGAACAGCCAAAGTAGCCACAAAGTTTTCCTTGGCTTTTCTTCACCGCCATCTTGAAACAGATACATCCATAGCCTTGCTTTTGTGCAACCAGAAATAAGAAGGCTGAATTATGCAGAGTCTATACTTTATGGGTGATGATTTCTATTCTTATACAGTTTTTTTATTGGCTATCCGTTGCACAATAGATGGACACTGATTGGTTCTGTCAAAATGAAGTCTAAATGGTGGAGAAGGCATGACATGCATGACAAGCCCTAAGGACATCTACATGGGAGGCTAAACATACTTGAGAAAGAGGCACAAAAAATTGATTGAGTTGTGTGTCTGCATCAAAACTTCCTCATGTTTACAGTCCAAGTGGTCAATGGATCAGCTTATACAATATTCTCTCTATAGAAAATTGCAATGTTCTGTAGAAAAGAGGCAACCAAATTATAAACAAAAAGAAATATTATACAGTTATTGTTTGCCATGCATAACCACATAGTGACAATCAGCACTTTACAGTCTTACGAAAATGTAAGACTAAACAGGACTGTTTAATTTATGAAATGCTATACATTAGGGAATTGTCACCCTCTCTTAATGTCCAAAGCGACTCGATCAAGGCAAAGTTATTTGCATAACATTTTTTACAACACCCAGTATGCAAATTATGCTTTCCATCTATTTAAACTCTAACACTTGTAAGTATTTATCACTTGACAATGGAGTTACGATGACTTCGAAACGTCGTGAAAATATAAATCTAGTCAGTTTCATTTGTCTTTCTTTCTTAGTTAAAAGTTTTTCTAAGCAACTGTTCTTTGAGTTGCAGTCTAAATTATAGTTAAGGGAGTAGGTCTTGCTCGTAACATGACTGGTAAACTTATTACCCAGACTCAAGTAATTACATACATCGCATCTTCTGTTTTGACATTTAACAGTTCCTCTCGCTATCTGTTGCGTTGTCTTCAGCTTCGCATGAACTAGGTAATCTCTAAGATTCTTGGGTCATCTAAATGCAACCATCGGTAGATTGGGTACTGCATTCCGGCACCTCTCGGAGCAGTGTAGCACTGGTTGCAACTCCCGAATTAGTTCTCCAATGTTCGGCAGGCTGGGATGGTATGTCGTGACAAATGGTATTCTTTCATTCTTCTCTTTGATGTAGGGTGCCAATACCTCCTCCCTGGTCTTATTCCTCGCTCTTCGGATTTGTGCTTTCACGAAGTTTTCCTTGTATCCTCGGGCCACTAAAAAACGACAAAGTTCCATTGATCTTAGCTCGAAGGCTTCCAACGAGGAACATATTCTTCTTATTCTAGTGGCTTGGGCATATGGTATGCCTTCTTTACAATGTTTTGGGTGGCACGAGGTTGAAAACAAATATTGATGTTTGTCTGTAGGCTTTATGTATAAATCCGTTTCTATCTTGCCCCTGTCATTGATTACTTGAACATCCAAGAAATTAATCTTGTCCCGCGACCAATTCCATGTAAACTTGATGGTTTCATGGGCTGTGTTTATGTAATTTAAAAACTCAATGAGTTCTTTCTCACCTTTAGTCCACACAACAAAAATATAATCAATGTATCTCCACCAGATGTCTGGTTTCACCCGTGCTTCAGAGAGCAGCTTTCGTTCCAAAGAATCCACAAACAAA
Source organism: Platygyra sinensis (assembly GCA_019787425.1). Classification (NCBI taxonomy): domain Eukaryota; kingdom Metazoa; phylum Cnidaria; class Anthozoa; order Scleractinia; family Merulinidae; genus Platygyra; species Platygyra sinensis. The sequence continues at coordinate 27,788 of JAHPZR010018012.1, read as the reverse complement.
TTTACGTATGCAGGCGCCATTTTCGTGCCAATCGCTGTTCCCAATTTTTGTAAGTAATGTTTTTCATTGAACTCGAAATTGTTGTTCTTAAGGACAAGTTCTGCCAAGTTGACTATGGCGTCTGTCGATAATGTCATTTATTTATAATGTCATTTATTCGTTTTTTGAAGGTTTTTACCTGGAGGTACCCTACAGAGAGTTCACACAACTGGTCCATGGATTTTTGGATGGAAAAAGAATTCTATTACCTTCATGTGCATACAATAAAATAGCTGAGGATGAAAATTTTATAGGCTTTGAGGACACTGAATAATGGTTAAGCTTACAAATGACACAAACATTTTATCATTGTTTCCACAGTGAATACATTTTTATATTTAATTTATAATTCTATTTTTAAAAAAATTCAAAGAATTTGTATGTTCTTACATGCACAGCTGAATCCTGCTATATCAAATACTTATGGGTAAAAGGGTTTTTTATACATTGTTATAAAATAACATTGTATCTACAGAATTTATGGAGTGAACAGGTTTATTGAGCTGATTAGTATTAGCCCCTTTTTACTTGGAGAGGGCTAAAGGTACATTCAAAGAAACATCTTCCAATTCATTTTAAGAATAATTGGACAAAAAATATATAAAAGCATTATTATTCTTAATTTCTTTTTCCTATAAATTTATGGACTTTGATCACTATACTTATAGATTTTAGCTTTTATTTTAGAATTTTTAAATTGCATTTAATTAAATTGTACTTAGGAGCTTAGGATTTTTTTTGGTTAGGAGTCTTTAGGGTGTAAATAATTTTAGACCGTTATAAATTGTATATCGCTTTATTTCCCAGGGCCCCTATGAATATCAGCCTCGTACCTGAATGGGCTACCCTGGCTAAATAAAGTTACTTACTAAAATGTAAAAGAGTAATTCAGGGTATGCTAGACCCCTCACTGTATAATAGAAAGAAATTACACTGCAATGTTCATTGGACTGTTCTTAGTTGGAAAATACTTGTTTCATTTGGAGCCAGTCACCTTCACTGTAGTAGCTAGCCATGAAAAACAGCTTTGAAGACGGAAAAAAGTATTGTCACTGGGAAGGTAGAGTACTCATTGTAAATGTAGTTTCACTTTTCTGCAAACAGTGCAGTAAAGGTTTTTAATACTGTTATCTAAATAAAATGACAAATGAAACAGTCCATAAGGTCCATAAGGTTTTCTCATCGCGATCCCAGTTCTAGATCTAGTGCACTATCTTTCCTGGTTCTTTGGGCAGTCTGCAGACAGTACAACTTCTAGGTCTGCTTGATCTACTGGAAGACTGTGCAGCTGTACTATAGATGCTTTTTGTGCAAGGACTTCCAACACTGCAAAAACACAAATGATAATGAGAAATAAGTAATAAAACTAATTTCAATAATAACAAGGTAGGGGGTAGTGAAGGTTGTTCAAAGACTTGGGATAAGGGCATTGACAACATACAAGGGGTTGTTGGACGAACATTGACCACTGCCATTTTTTGCCTGACATCCCTCCTTTCCAATGCTGGTTTTCTTTCTTTCTTCCTTTCTTCTCTAGCATTAGGGGTTTTATTTTTGGAGGGGAGAATTTCTGGAATGTTGAGTTAAAAATTGCAAAGGCAATTATTTCTCATAGAGCTTTTAGATTCATATAGATTTTAAAAATACCATTTTAAGGAAATATGCAAGAACAAAAAGCATCAAAGTAAATTAATAAAACCAAAAACTTATAAAGATAGCTCATAGTTGCATAAATATAATAGCGAGCAAGACACCGGATGTCATACTTGTGATATGTGTAATGATGCAAAACTTCATACAATGGAACTTACTTCGGCAGAAAATAAACTACTCAACGTTTTGGCGATCCATTTGTCATCTGCCAATGGCTCCAGCATCCAAGTAAAGACCTTCTAGTTCTGAGTCGAATGCATTTGATTCCTCGAGAATCACGCTTTCAGGATCATACTCGACAATCAAGAGTCAAATTCTACAGATGCCTAGTAGCTTGACATCTTATTATTTACACTTAGCAAGCTTTGAAGAAGAAACAGACTGGGATTTCCCGGTTGTTGACGAGTATCGTCCCGACAATCTCTCATTTCTCTTTCGGTTTGGTTGTCAATATGCAATGTCTTCCCGGTGACACGTAACAACACCACTATCCCCAGTTTCCCTCGTGACGCGGTTTTTGACCCAATCGGAAGTGAAATTTCACGTTTTCAAGCGGCTAAAAACGTGGTGAAGGAAAATCGCTGCAAGGAGTTTTTTTTTCGTTTTTCACATCAGAACCCCAATGTAGAATCTAACTAGAAAATAAAAAAATATCTGTCATAGGCACTTTAAGTCTTCATACTACTTTCATAACTCCACATGGCATGGCCTATTATTCAAAGTGGACATACTTACAGAAAACCTCTCTCCAGAACCACATGCCTCTCTAGCAAAAGAAAAGTTTATTTAAGTTTAATAGGTAACTTGCTTTATTTGCAAAACCATTTACATGGAAAGCATTAAAGAGTACATAAGGGTAATGAAAAGTGCCACAAGTTTGCTTTGGCCAGAAAATTGTTTGCTATAAAAATTAATGATATTCTCCCATTGACCAATCTTTCTAATAGTTGCATGTAAATTTTAGTGAGAGCATAGAACTGACCCCTTGCTTCGTTTTCCTTTAATGCTTGCTCCAATTTATGCACGGCCAGAATGTGGAAAAGTTTTTACGGGAACACAGGCTGATGTTTAAATGTAAGAAATGTGTATTATTTTGTCCATGGAATGCTCAAGTTTAGATAAAATTTCCAATTACTATTGGGAGCACTACTTTCCCAAGTAACTGGGCTAGAACAGATTGAAGTAACATAAGTCAGAATGCTTGAATAACTAGCAGCAAGACAGAAAACAGTACTCAATAATCCTAATAATGGAAAAACTCTTTATAAGAACATAGTCTTTGAATTTATTTAAGTTACATAGTTTTATAACTATAAAATGATCTTGCTAAAACTGTACTTATAACAGGTGCAAACCCTTGATTAACATACTAAGGGAAAGGGGGTGAAATAAATATAACATGGAAATTTGTTGAATAGAAGTCTAGATTTTAATACTTTAACTGTTATTTATACTTACCGTGTCAGGTCATCAGACAGCAGTTGCTCTGGGGGAGTACTTTCCATTGGTGGCAGCAAATCAAGTAGTGGAAGTGTGTCATCATTGTTTCCTGTGTTGTGCCAAAGCCTCTAAAATCAATATCATCATTGTCCAAGTTGGAGCAGATTCACTTGCTGACATGTTTAAAGTGGATTTATCACCTTCCACAATGGATTGTTGAGGCCTCAGAACTTGACCTCTGAAATCCAAAAACTCAAAATATGGTGGAAGAGAACTCAGAGCGGCAACCCAATCATACACAGACAACATTTTGTCACTTGAACTGAAATTACGCTTAATAACTCCTGGTGTTACATGTCTTACTTGTATCAGCACCATGCTACCACCGTTTGGCTCATCTGGGGCTCTATGAAGTCTTGCTTTTGTCGCAACTGTTCTTGCTGCTCAGCATCACGAATTTCTGAGAGCAATTTTTCTCTTTCCTCTTCTTTCTTCTGATCTGCTAGTAAACTATCTTGATACTCTTGGTCCTGTTCAGCTATCAGGTGTCTGTTGGCTTTCAGGCAGATCACAGGCAGAAGTAAAATGACATCCTTGCCTTCATCAGAGGCTTGGTCATGGTTAACCAAAGGGCATTCTACAAAGGTGGTGTCTTCAGGGTGATGTCTTGTGGTATTTGTGAGATCTGGCATTAGCTAAAGTAGACTGTCATCACCACCTTCCTCGGATTCACGCTGCTTCAGTTTTGATGCTAAATAGAGCCTTGCTCTGGGGAGTTTTGTGGCATTTAGACACCTTTGTAAAGTAAAGGTAAAACTGAACCACCAACAACCACATTGGAAACAGTATCTTCTTTTGTACTTGGCCAGTGTAGATTTCATTATGTCTACAGTACAGCCCCAAAATTATGAGACACACAAGAAGTGGTGCAAGAAGTTCTTGTGCCGCAAGAACACGCAAGCGGTGAAAAGAAGTTAAATTGCACTTTATCTGCAAGAAGTTCAAAATCCTATCCATAAGAAGATGCAAGAAGTTACGAGTCCTACCGAAAACTGCAAACACTCATGTCTCACTTAAGTGAAATTTGGGCAAAATACTCTTGGCAGTCTTGGCATTCTCAAGTTGATAGTCTAAAATAAATGTTAAAATCAGGTATTAGAATTTTGCATAATGTAATCTGAACAAGGACTGTAACCAATTTACCTCAATCCAAAATGCACTGCTGACTCTCTGATATTATGCGTTTATTGTAACCAACTTCAGTGACTAGGTGTCAATTGTGGACTGACTGGTGAAAATGGTGTACTCTCATTTAATGATTTCACTTTGAGACACTGTTGTTATTCTTTGACACGGCATCATGTGCAAGTTAAAAACAATGTTCCAGTTCCAATAATTATCCATTTTAAAAGTTGTAAGCTGTCTGTGTAAACAACCTGTTATTTGATTTTTGTATTTCTTTTCTATTTCAAGCAGTCTGGTTTCAAGCCCTGGCTGGGAACATTGTATTGTGTTCTTGGGTGAGACACTTTACTCTCACAGTGCCTCAGTATCTTCTCAGTTGTATAAATAGGTACTGGCAAAATTAATGTTTGGGGGTAACCCTGTAATGGACTGGCATCCCATCCAGGGGGGTGGTGGGAGTAGAAATACTCCTAGTCATTTCCTGCTACAGAAACTGGAATGAGTGCTGGCCTGATGGACTGCTTGGGACATTATGCAGACTTGACTTCCACCGTCTGAGCTGCCATTTGCAGAATGAATGCTTGCGCAAAACGTTTCACATGAAAATCACTTGATTTTCATGTGAATGACCATACAGGTGACATATATTTTCCTACCAATAGTTTACACAAAGACTTGTTTTGCCACAGAGGCAAAAGTAGACTTGGGATTGAGCTATTCATCCATGAACTGCTCAGGGAGCCTTTGATTCTAGTATCTGGCGACCAGACATTGGAATTGGCGAATATTTTTTACCAATTATTATCCATTGGCCCCTTTAATAAAAAATTGGCCCCTAAAACAAGTCTTCAGGGGCCACTTTGGCCCTCAAGTAAAATTTTCTCGCTGAAACACTGTTCTGGGGAAATGTGTCGCTTGATGAGTGGGCTCTGATGTTAAATATAGCATTTTTGTAATAGAACAAATGAAATAATTTGCCTAAAATTGTAATATTTTAGCTCACTGGTAAATTATTATTCTACTCACCCTTGTTGACTTATCGTAGCCAATGCAACAGTAAACATTTTGTTGGCTAACTTAAATCCTGAATCCAATGTGTGTTCATGGAGTTATTGTAATATACTGTTAAATATACATGTATTTGGGAGTAACAAAAAATGACTAAATTGCTAGCAGACAAATTGTTTTCTTAAAAAAATAAAGAAAGAAAATGAAAATAAGACTCATACTCACACTCCATCACTTGTTAAAGTTTTGACTTACTCTCAGGTAGCATGTACTTTGTAGTGTTTCCACAACGAGACATGTGAGAATTGATCTGCCCCACTTCCTCAACAGTGGAGCAGGCACTTCCATCTTCCCATCTACCACCCCATATGACCTGTTTAACATAAATATATAGTAGTTAAGAAATAGAAAGCATGTACCATGTTTATATCGAGTTACTGAAACATGATTTAAAACTAATCAGTGCACATATTTTCTTAGGGCTGTTTTCTAATAGATCTTATTGTGTAACTTGTTCAAATTTGTGTAACTTTTAATCAAAATAAGCTTTCATTTACAAACGTTACGAAACTGCTCATAACCATTACAATTTATACCTGGCATGTCCAACTGAGCTTTTGGATGCATTACTGACGAGGCTGGTTTCATATCGCAGTTTTCCAATCCCCCAGCTTTTCCAGCCCACTTCAAGTATTTGCAAACTATATCTTCCCGAAAATATTTGATACCAGGTGGTATCACGTTTTTCCTATGCATGAAGTTTGCATAACCATATAGCTCTCCATGTTCACTGCCCACTGGGCCAAGCCATGCCTACAACCTACATGATTGTATACAGAACACTTTCAATAAGTACACCAAATGTATCTCTTCCACCCACAGCTGTAGATTTTTAGACTTGTTACATTTATGACAACATACTTAATTTCAACCTGCAATCTCAAGTCTAGTCTCGTCAAGTTTGGCTGGTTTTCAGCCATAATTGTTTGAAACCCTCCAGTGTGAGTCACCACATCTATTATCAACATCCTGTGAGCCGGCAAAACACCCATTGCATATTATGTCAAGAAAATAAGCTTTAGAGGCCACAAATGACCTAAATGTATGACATACAAAATACAATCTAAAGCAAAAAACCTTAGATTGGACTTCTTTGCATAAACTGCCTTCATGTGGCTGTCTACATCATGGTTGTTGGCAATGAAGAGGTCTCCATATGATGGCCTTTGACTAACTACATGAAATTTAAAAACAAAAATGTGACTCTCCATGGGAAAACAGGGAAAAAGGTGAACGCACGGGCACGCATGCGATGACACGGCACGCTAAACGTGTCACTTCTCTCTCAGATATGCGCATATGTAATAAGCAAAACAAAGAGCGTCACGGTAGATATTGTTTTGCACGCTAAAGCTTTTGTTCAAAGCAGTGAGCTGTTTAACACGCTTAATGCGCCAAAAGACACGCGAGTGAAAAGACACTGATGTCTTAAAACAATTAAGTTTTATATTTCCATCGACATGGCAGGAGTGCTGGGAAATTGAACAAGAAGGGAACTTCGTCCAGTCAAACCCTTGCAGACAATCTAACTCAAACTGCAAGAACTACCACTCTATAAAAGGCCTTGAGAATGTGGTATGATTAATGGTTGGTCCCTGCTGAAATAATAATTTTTAAACACACTTTTTAGAGCCTAGAAACTTATCACATCTTGCCAAGGCAGCCTTGATATTGTCTATGGAACAATATTCCTATCTATACTAATTACATCTGAGATACCATATTTATTCGCCTATAAGCCGATCTTGGCTGTAAGCCGAGACCCTAAATCTTTTGTACATCAGCAGCTGTTAGATTTTAGTGAAAAACAAACTCAAAACACTCGGCTATAAGCCGAGAACCAATAATTGCAAAGTACTCTACACATGTCATTAAGAGACACAAATTAATGTCAACTGAAAAGAAAAGAAGCTTCCCTCTCGGTAAACATACAACCATAAAGTGGGTTATAAATAAACATATTCATTACTCTAAGTCCTATTTACTCACTTGTTATTGGTCATTTAATTGAAAGCAACGACAAATCCCAGATACCAGTAAAGTTGAATTTAATGTGATCTGGGCTTACATGCTTGAAGTAAATAAATAGAACCACGTGTGACATGACAAAACATTCACCTGAATCTAGTTTTGAATCCTATCCCACTCTTTCAAAGTTATCATAATCAATCGTGCCAAAAGATTGTTGTTCTTCGTAAAAAAGGCCATCGAAAACAACTTTGAGATCGCTAGAGATTACGAAATCGGTGAATTCATGGTTTGTCGCTGGCGAAAGGATCAAGCAAACCTCTTCAATGGTGAGCTAAAAATGCCGGCAAAACAAAAGACAATGGGCTGTTTCTCGCTAAAGAATCCTGAATTGGATCAAACACTACTGGATTGGTTCTCAGAGGAGAGAAGTCAAGTAAGTCTTTTGTTTGTTTAAAACAATGAAATGCTCACACGTAAATCAGTTCATTTCTGTCAGATCATGTTGCAATGTTTACACAAGCCGTGGGAATGACTGCTTCTGATTGGGCAGTTTCTCATGTTATCAAAAGGAGTCAAATCATTGATTTAAATCTTGCTTCTCTTTCATCTTTACAGAAATTGCAGAAGATGGGTTAATTCTGCAGCTAAAAGTGAAGGAGTTATGCAGTGATCCAGACTTTAAAGCCTCACTGGGTTGAGAAGATTGTTCAAAATGTGTAGGATCTCAAATGCTCTTGATGTATCAGACAGAAGATGACGCCATCTACAATAACAAAATGCCTCAAGTAGTTGACGTTTGTCATCTCCGAAATTTGTGTTTGTTGATAGTCACTCGGCTTATAGTCAAATAAACATTGAATTTCAAATCTTGTTCAGCACCCGTAATTTTTTTTTTGATGAAAATACTCAGCTATAAGCCGAACTGCCTATCTTGGTGAGATTTGACTTGTTCTCAGTTTAATTTGTTGCAAAAATTGCTCAGCTTATAGGCTAATAAATACTGTCAGGAAATACGTTATTATCATTATCATTATTACTGACTGTGATTATCACGGGAACATCCTCAAGACTCAAGAGCTCTGATAATGGAGCTTTCTGAGGTCCCAGGCATTCTCTTCTGAAAAGCATCCTGCAGATGAAAAAGCTGCTGATCAAAGACGTAGCTTGTATCTGTGGGACTTCCTGGCCAATACCCTGCATGTATAACATCACATAGGGACCAGGATAAAGAAACAAAATTACACTGGCTACATTGGATGGTAGAGTTGTTTACATCAAATCATCGTAGCAGAAAGAAAGCCAAGAAAAATGCACTACTATGTTTTAGAAACAAATAGCTCCTGGTTACAGGAAGTTAGAGAAATGGCGGCCACATGGTTAGTGCGCTCGACTCCATACCGAGCAGTCCGGGTTCGAGCCCTGGCCAGGGACATTGTGTTGTGTTCTTGGGCAAGACACTTTCCTCTCACAGTGCCTCTCTCCACCCAGGTGTATAAATGGGTGCTGGCGAATTGTTGGGAAACCTAACAAAATTGCAGGGGAGTGACCTACGATGGACTAGCATCCTGTCCAGGGGAAGTAGAAATACTTCTAGCCACTTCATGCTACAGAAACTGGGATAAGCTCTGGCAGCTATGGGCCAGGCTTGGCTCTAAGGTTTCACTTACAGGAAAGTGTTCCATCAAGGTACAGATAAAAAGCAAATTTTTTCCATTTATATAAACACGACATTTAACTCCTTCAGTCTAAAAGCTACCTTTCTTATTGACAACAATGACCACTTCTGAAGTTGTTGACTGGAGTAAAACCCCAGCCTCTTTACAGCTTGGGCAGTATGAAGGCAAACTGATGAATAGAAATGGCTTAGCTTGCAGAGGAAAAAAAATAAACCAGTTCAGGTTTTTGATAACATAAATATAAACAATTTGGTAAATAACCAGTGGCTGGATTTCATAATAATTAAACTGAGAATCTACATATGTGTACAGTGCAAGCTAGAAAGCAACGCAAAACCAACAATTGCCATTACTTGGTTTTCAATACATGTATATTCTCTAAAGCCTCAACAAGTACCCTGATGAATATAAGATTAACATCACAAATAGAATATCAAACAAAGAAAAACAATAGTGCTGTAGAACAAAATAAAATAAAGTGAAGTATATATGAAATAATTCATATTTGTACTGCGGTTGTAGATGAAAGTGAAGGGTGATCACTGCAGTAAATTTTCCAATTTAAGCAACTGGAAAAAAGAAGCCTGAGAAAATCAGGACTTCAACGGGATTTGAACCTGTGACCTCCGCGATACCGATGCGATGCTCTACCAGCTGAGCTATGAAGCGCCACATTCAATAAATTCAACTCAATAAATTGACCTCGCTCCCAATGTGTGGCTTCATAGCTCAGCTGGTAGAGCATCGCACCGGTATCGCGGAGGTCACAGGTTCGAATCCCGTTGAAATCCTGATTTTTTCAGGCTTCTTCTTTCCAGTTGCTTAAATTGGAAAATTTACTGCAATGATCACCCTTCACTTTCATCTACAACTGCAGTACAAATATGAATTATTTCATATATACTTCACATCACTTCACTGCACAGGAAGATATGAACTCAATAAATTGACCTCGCTCCCAATGTGTGGCTTCATAGCTCAGCTGGTAGAGCATCGCACCGGTATCGCAGAGGTCACGGGTTCGAATCCTGTTCAAGTCCTGATTTTTTCAGCCTTCTTCTTTCCAGTTGCTTAAATTGGAAAATTTACTGCAGTGATCACCCTTCACTTTCATCTACAACCGCAGTACAAATATGAATTATTTCATATATACGGGTTCGAATCCTGTTCAAGTCCTGATTTTTTCAGCCTTCTTCTTTCCAGTTGCTTAAATTGGAAAATTTACTGTGATGATCACCCTTCACTTCCTTTAAAAT
>JAHPZR010018012.1:5000-10000 GCA_019787425.1 Platygyra sinensis | reverse complement strand
CAATAAAAAGTAACAATTATAACAAATTAACCAACCTCTTTGCCCTACAGTTGGCTATGACCAAGGGATAAACAGACTTGCCACTTTGAGAGGATCTAAGGCATGCATCTAGGGGAACAATGCCAACTGCAACTTGATCTATACATGAAATCATTAACAATATAGTACTTTAAGTCAAAGTGAAATATTGATCATTTGTGTCTTGTTTTTCTCAGTTTTAAGGAAATTGCAATAATTTGATGTTGCAAAAAAACACATTCTTCTGCACATTTGTGAACATTTAGTGTCTTGAAATGTCACTTCTCCAAGAATCCTAAAATCAAGTTGTTGCAAAAATGTCAAGTTATAAAACACTGATACTTATCTTAAAATGAAATTATCTGTTTGTAGCGAAAAACGTGAATTCAAACAGGATCAAAAAAGCTCACTGTTGAGATCATGCTTCAGTTAATTGACCATAAAATAGTACTTCTCATACACTTACCAAACAAAGGGCGTACATCAATCTTTAGATTGAAAACAATGTCATCAGGAAGTGAGCCATGCAGACACATCTCCCTGATAATCCAAACAGCAACGTTTTCCAGGTAAACTGCATATGCTGAAAATTCTATATTTAGTAAACTTCTTGTGACATTGAAAGGACCTCTTAGAAGTGCACCAATAGAGTTTTTGACAAGGATAATGAATTCATCTGCTGCATACTGTAAAAAACTACAAAATTAAAATATAAACTAATCAGTCAAATAGTTTTTTTAAAAAATCTTATTTCTAAAGTAACAAATATAGTCACTCATTCACTCATCCTCATCGAGCCCTTGAGTTAAAACGAAACACTCACTGTACTATTTTTGATGAAAAAACCTCATTAGTGGACACATAGCAAAGCAGCTCTATATAGCTTACCAAACTCTATTCCTCCCAATTAATATGTGCATGTCCACTATTGCAGAAAAGCTTGAGTAACCTAACGTAGTCATGCTATCATGCCAAGCCAATTAAGTAAATAACAACAATTACCCCCTCCCTTCACAAGTAAAAAAGGCAAACAAAATCTAGGGCACTTGCCCCAGTTCTTGCAAGCTTTGTCAGATTGGTTAAGGCTTGCCAACCACTGTCAGAAATCCCTTGAAAAGGAGGTAGATCCAGTCGGAAACCCTCATGCACTGGACTCTCTTGTCCCAAGTTTCTTTGGATAGCAGCTTTTCAAATGATTCTTTGGTGCCTTTCTCTTTCACCACTTGATCAAACACCGCCTTGACAGTTTCGGGAGCATTAAGGCCATCGTTTCCCTTCAGGAGACAGCATCCACCTGAGTACAGTACACAGTTTTTCACCTTCGTTCTCGCACAGTTGAGTGATGCAATAGACCTTTTCTTCTTCCCAAGCTTGGAATCGTCGAGGCAGACTTTCACAATTTGGCGGGCTTTTACTTGTTGGTTGGCTTGGAGTAGCTGATGGTATGGGAAGTTTGCTTTTTTGTGCTCGTGACGCAAGTTGTGCATCCAATGCTGTTACTTGGCTTTGTACATGGTCCAATTTTCCACTTGCATCCTCCACATCGGCGAAGCCTATGGAATTGAGCAAAGATACTGCTGATGTGAAGTATTCAGACTTAATGAAATCACATCTGGACCAAGATTTCAGACTAGAATTCTAAGTCAAAGACCGAATGCTGATGCCACATAGACTTTTTGGCTGCTTCGATGTGAACAAAACCAACGGAAAGATGCTTGAGCTCTATCTTCTCCACTTACAACCTTATATTCATCTGCAAAGGTTTTGGCAGAAACTGTAGAGGAGAATATGGAAGGTTACAGCCATACAACATTGAATTCAACGCGTTCCAGTGCTTCTCTGGGTTCAAGTCAGGGGAAAATACTTTGTTTAATGCAAGACACCCATCACTACTGCTAGCCATTCTCTCTAAAATCCACCTGCTGAACTCTTGTCGACACACTGAGCTGTATATTTGCAAAAGTGGTGCCATGAGTTAAAATCTTCTAAATAAAGTCAAATCTAATTATCCTTTGTAAACCTGGTTGTACTTTCACTCAGGTTCTCAAGGTTAATTTTTATTTATTATTTTGTGGTGAAACCGCTGTCTCAAAACAATGCCGGAGTGTACTGGCATGAAGCTCAATCGACATGATTTTTCTTTGATAATTCTCCAAATAAGTCACTGGTGACCAGGAGTTCATGCATTGATGAATGAAATAGGTTGCAATGGTGGAGTGTGAGTTGTGCATACGTGCATGCTAAGCACCTGACTTTAGTTCCTAGGGGCCTCCGAGGCGTGGCCGCCATGCCTGACAAATCTCTCTCTAACGGGGTAGAGAAAAAGGATTTAGGGAGCCCCATTGAGTAGTTTTTGTTTCAAATACGCGGCTTGTACTTTTTTAGGAACGAAGCACAGGTCGATACTTATTGTGTTTGGGTTTTTCAGTTTTTCAGCTCCTTCACAACAAGTTGTTTCTTAAGTGATTCACAGTTTCGCCTAGACGGACCCGGTAATGGTTGTTGTGGTTTACCTTGCACTGAAGTCTCGGATATTACATGCTCACCTCCTTCCTGGGTCGATTTTCGTTGTGTCGAGTAGCTCTGCATTTTAGTACTGCACTTCACTTTCCCTAACTTCAGCATTAAAGCTCTCCTTGAGTGACCGTGCGTCTTTATTGCAACTTGTTTTTCGGAATTCTTTAAGGAAATAATGGATGCATACATTTGATTCCCATTTCATGTAGATGGAGGAGTTGGCTTTTGGGAAACAGAGGCGGTTTCCTCTTGGTCTCTTGCCATTACTGTGCCACCATTAGCAATCTTGACTGAAGTCTCAGACATTGCTCTTTTGCCCTCGCGCTTTCTTTTTTCCACTCTTTTTTCTGTTTCCGTTCTTTTCTGCTGTATGCTCGCGTCACCTAACTATTTGCTTTGACTTTTGATGAAACTTCTCTTGGTTGGCATTAGCTATGTCTGGCAATTTTAAGCTGGTTTTGACACTTTCAACCTGTGCGAAACGTCTTCACATCTGTTCCCCTAACAATAGAGTAGTTACCTTCACAGATAAAAAATTTTTAATAACCCAGCATCTGAAGCAACCATGGCACCATGCTGTGTCCAGAAAAAAGTCACTGAGGCTCCTCATGTACCGGTGCAAAACTCTACCAACTGAGCTATGAAGCCACATATTGGGAGCAAGGTCAATTTATTGAGTTCATATTTTCTTGTGCAATGAAGTGGTGTGAAGTATATATGAAAGAATTCATATTGGCACTGTGGTAGTGTAGTAGATGAATGTGAAGAGTGATCATTGCAGTAAATTTTCCAATTTAAGCAATTGGAAAGAAACCTAAAAAAAATTAGGGCTTCTTTGGAAGTCTTTTATGTTATGTATCTCCATGCGCTTGATGACACGCTCATTTGCGTGTGCTAATGACGAAAAATTCTGCGTAGTAGGGATGTGCAATGCAATACTGAGGAGTTACCTTAAAATGCGGTTTTTCGTACCTCTTGGGTGCTCAGCCTGGAAATCTCCACAAATGCACAATGGTGTAAGGTTACCTGGCCCATGCCCTCCTCGTTTGGGCCAGTTATCAAAGGGGGAAAACAATCTGTAACTTATTGTGTGTACCTTGAACAGGGTTCCTGTAAAAGGTATTCATTGTTATATTTCATAACCATATTGATGCGCATGCTCTGATTGGTCAATCAGCTATGGTTTATTGTGCCGGTAGAATCATTGAAAAATGGTCCGTCTTCTGAATTCGTAAATGCGGCTCATGATTTATGAATTCTACTCATGCTCTTTCAACATCTCGGCTTGTTTATCAGCCTTTTTTCTCAACTTCCATACACTTTACGAAATTCAACTTCCTGAATTTGTACCATGTGACACTGGGTCATGAGGAAACAACCTTCTTGACTTCATTGTTGTGCAGGTGTAATAGCCATGGTGTACATTCAACACACCAGTCATTACACCATTACATCATGCCTTCAGCGGACTCAAAGTTTGACAAAATTTAGTAGCAGTGTATTCCATTTGAATGATGAAAATTTTAACGCACTCATTGCTTGTGGATTATCAGGATCTACCTTCACTCATTGCAGTAGATCAATAATATTGAATGTGAAATTTTCGATGCCACATGAGGCCTCAAGTTCTTCAAAGGTACAGTAATCTTTTCTTTTACAGGATCCTCTGGTGTTAAATATTTTCAACACCAAAATCGTCTATGAGCAATTAAAAACTAAGCAATGACCCTAAGGGTGGTGTTGTAAAGATTTAAATGCCTGCGCACTCCAGCAATATTCTCACACCATGAAGAAAGTAGTGCTTTCCACACATTAAATCAAACCACACCTATGAATAAATTAACAGTTTTATTTCGACATTATTTTCTACTATTTCCCTCTTTCTTTGACCTTCTGCAAAAAAAATAAATAAAATAGACAAAGATAATAATGGCTTAGTGTTCTGGAATTGTTACTTGGTGACACCTGTAATGTCTTTTATTTTCTCTGGAGTGCATAGTCAAATATCAAAAAGCATCCCAACAGTTACAAATTCCTGATTTATTTTCTAGTTATTAATTTAATTAGTTACTAACTTACTAGTTTAGCTGATGATGAGAATGATTGTTAAACCTTTTATGTATTAGTAAGGTTCAACAGTGCCCATTACCCAGTGCTAAGCAGCTAAGTCATGCCGAGACTCTCAGTCTATCAGTTGTAAGATATAACTGCAAAGATAGTCTCAAAACCACGCTTGCTTTTCTTTTGCAAAGAAGTCTATTCCTTTGTAACCAGTAATTTTGTTTTGGGAAACTAACAAGTGAACATTGAGCATTGGCTACCAGCGAATATTATAAGCCAATATTATTTAGCTTTAGGTGCACATTTTGAATATGCAAATTTGAAAGGAAAAGCTATTGCAATCTGTAGCCTTTTTACAATCAGGTCACTCGTATCCCCAATTTGTTGCCTTGAAGAGGCTCAGC